>CM057471.1:70197318-70319818 GCA_030035585.1 Dugong dugon | reverse complement strand
AGTATAATTTGTTCAAAAATGGTAATAAATACATCCATGAAGCCAGAGAAATCATTGCACAATCTATTGTAGCTTGCTCTTACCAGTACTGACAGTTAATCCTAGACCCAAGATCCAATGTGAGAAAAGTAAAATATTCCAATATCACTTGGTTTAATTAAAGATATTCATTACATATATACCTTTTAATGGACCAACGCTCCCAATCGACATTATAAATAATCTGGACCAAGTGCAGAGTAATGTCTGTGAACAATTATCACAAAACTAAAACATGGATGTCTGTCAGTTGGTGGCAAAATTCTTGCTTTCATAATAAATATAAAATCCATTTCCTGCTCTAGTTCCTACCCCAAGTTGAAAATGATATATCTGACTATGAATTCCAACTACTTTCATCCTTAGTTCTTTTTTTTTTTTTTCTTTTTTAAGAAAGGGAAGGAAAGAAAAGAAAGGATTAAGAAACTTATGAGACAACCCAAGTCAATTATTTCTCATCTGAGGACACTTGGATACATAAGATGCACAAATAAGCCTGTCTTTTCTTTTTTTTTTTTTAATGCAATGATTTCCTCCCATCAACTGCCACTCAAATACTTTAGGAGTCCCTCCCCAGTAATTCCTCTATGAATTCCTATTTGCGGGATTTAGTACATCTGAACACCTGGAGAAACCTTTTGTTTAAAAATAATAATAATATGCAATTTCAAAAGCTTTTCGTTCCCATTTCAATTAAAAATAACTTCATATGCTTTAAATGAAATTTTGCAAGTAATGAGAGTCTAATGAAGATTCATTGATTTAACTAGTTCAGGGAGTCTAAAAAGGAAATGAGCATTTAAAATAACCAAGTTTTCACTGAGAAAAGCTGCTAATGTGTAGGTAAACTAAGTCCTTTTCACTGACAAATGTAATCAGGACTTTTGTCTCAGGAGAAACTCTCATCCCCATTTGTGCACATTCCTAACTCCCATTAACATTAATGGGCACCACACATGCACTGCACACCAAGGAGATGCCAGCCTTGGTAGTGTGCATGAATGACAGCTGTGGACTAAATAATCCATATGGCTCTGAAGAGAAGTGATGGCTTACTAGGTCCAGAGTCACAACTACAGTGGTGGTATTCAAACTGCAGAACCTAGCCCCAATTTGAATGTCTTACCCAAACCCTCTACCCCATCTAACCACACTCAGGGATTATATAGTTACGGTAGGAATCTGCGATTTACAAGTAGAAGCTCCAAGTTTGAGGAAACCTTAACCTTTTCATAGGTCCAGAGAAGTTCTGTCCTCCACCCCTTCCCCACTCCCATTCTAGTATTCATTCATGTATTTTCCCACAAAATACAGACTATCACAAAGTGGATTTATAGACAGAATATCAAAGACTTGGCTTAAACTACAAAGTCGGCAAAATCACAATCAAGTTTGAAATTCCATCTTCAACATGAAAATAATATGGTAATCATACATATCAGCTACATGCTGAAATGTAAATTCCACAGGTTGTATAAAGGACAGAGTTTAACCACTGATTTTGATTGTTCCAGCTTTTATGGATTCAAGTCAGAATCTTAATGCTCATTTAACACAATTTCCTGAAGCCCAATTCAACAACTTCCTCATTTCTTCCTTAGTGAAAAAAACATCCTTATAAAGTTTAGTGAAGACATCGGTAGACAAATACACATGCACACACACACGAAGCTTACATTTCCGAAAAAAGGAGGTAACAGTTTGATAAGCATGTTGTTAAAATTATGCTTTAGGGAAAAAAAGCCTAGTATATCTTAGATTATTTTCATATACAGAGAATACAATGAAAACGTCATATTCAGTATCTCCAATTAGATCAATTAATGTTAAGAAAAAGTCTTTAACACTGAATAATCATAGGTGGGAAAAAAACTACCAATATTCTAGAAGTTTCTCTCCACCTTTCAATCAATTTTATTTATATGCAAAACCAAGAGAAACTAAGGGGGAAAAAAAAAAAAACAAAGCTCCTCCTGATGCTAAAGCTCTCAATTTACTGACAGGCAAATGGCTTCATGCTGCCACTTAATCTCATTTCTTGCATAATGCCCTCTAATTAGCATATCAAAGTGAATTAATACTTCTAGGGCATTAGCAATGGAGAAATCTGCTCCAGGCTCACAATAGCAGTTAAGAGAGCCAAGAAATCCTCAAAAACACCACAAACCACTTTGCATTGCAAAACTGTTCAATTTATTTATCCTCTCTCTCTAAACACTTTTACCGCACACTGTTTTACTACTGTTCACCAAACAAAATGATAATTGCCAAAGTTACCAGCATCTGTAATACCTGTTTAGAATCTTAATTTAGATTATGTTGCAGATAATTTCTATATGCAACCATTCGTTCTATTATAAATGTTAATATAGAGACAGTGGAAATGTTGACATTCTCAATTAGTTAATTTGAATTTGAAATAAAATTTTATGGGATTTTAAAATTTATGAATTTTTTAATGTAAAAAGCCACCTGCTGGACTGATGCCTAAGAAATATACTTTGAAAACTGATGTATCGCATAAAACAAAACAAAACAAAATATCATTTGCCATAACATATGCTGAGTCTTCCAAATAATGGTTTAAACATTGTGTAGAATCATCAGTATTAAAAGGATTACATTGTATACCAATTCCTCATTGATACAATCACACAAAAAGGGTTATTGTTCAAAACAGCTTAACATTTTCAAAGCACTTAAATTAAAAGGAAAGAAGTACAACACTTTTAACAATTATTTTTACTCAGAATCACTTTTAATTCTTTTAGTTCTGAATCAATTACTACCATGTAGATATAGTCAGCCCCCCTCAAAAAAAAGAGATGATATGCCAAATTGATGTAACACATTCTATCACATCAGTTTTTGTTGTATTTTTTTTTCTTGGCTAGATAATACACTCAAAATTTAATGCCAATGCAAACTACAGTTACCATCAAAAACTAAACATATTGTGTGTATGGACTATGTCTATGAAAAGAAAAATAAAGACAGGATTCTGGTTGCTATTCTGCCTACAAAGGGAATAATTAGAATCAAGTGTTGAAGATTAATGAAATTTATTTTCTAATATGTTCTGTATCTGAAGGCATAAAAAGATCGTATTTTTTTCAGTGGCCCATTCAAGCATTACTTATTTGCTAAATATAACACTACCACCTAGCTCTGATAGCAATGTGTTTATTTGATTAACTTCTACAACTTTGTAAAAATCTACGATAGCCAGATCTGAAAAACTGATCAATTTATACTAAACAGTAATGTAAACTATCTACTCTTCATACTTAAAGACTAAATGGCCTACTGAAGTAGAGCAAATGCTTGAAAAGGTCAACATGGAGTGGGTGCAAGCTTTGTTAGTCAGTTACTACCTAAATCACACTGATCACACTGATAAACGGCTAAAACACAAGCCTGCTGAGAAAACAAATAAAACATTATTCTCATGGTGTCAATATTGAAATAATAAATATCTAAAGCTGTTCACACATACATGAATAAGGGGAAAATAGTCTAAATGCTTATTTAACTTGATGTATTGGTGATATGTTAAGTATTCTGAACAGATACTTTATGATATCAGTATAAAATAGTGACAACTGATTTAGGGTGTGGGTCATGAAATGAGATTTCAATTCTTTATAGCCACTTTCACATAACTTCGTCCTATACCAAGCAACCATGAAGTATCAAAATATAAATAATCCAACTAAGATGTTAAATTTCACTTTGCCTTGGAAGTAGCTTTATACAAAGTTTACAAACTGAAATCTAAAAGTACAAGCAAAAGTAATTAAAAGGAAAATCATCACAGTACGAAAAATGTATGCAGGCATATTTTATGAAAGCCAATGAACCAATGCACTCTTTGGAACAAGTCAGGGCCTCCTTCACCACTGTATCAATATACTTCTGATTCAGAATACAATTAGTAAATTAATATAATAAAGTAACATAGTAAAGTCACAAATAAAAAATACCAAAACTATACAAATCTGTAATAAAATGAAGTCCACTAAAACTGAGGCATGAGTTATTTGCACAGATCTAGTTAGTACTGACAAGAGGGTTCGATATATTTTTATTGGGAAGAAAAAAAAACAAAGAAAAAGGTTGAAAAACAGCCCCACATTTTCAAGATAATATTTACAAGATCATAAAGTTCTAAACCATTATGGCAGTGAGATTTTTCTCCAGTGTTCTATGAATATATTGCATGTACAATCTTACAAAGATGGAAGACAAAGAAACAAGGCGTAAAGAAAAGTTTAAAAAACACCACTCCTTTATATTCTCCCTCAAAACTTCTTACAAAAGCTCTAATAAGTTATACAGATCTATAAAAATAAAAGAAAATTTGATTTAAAAAAAAAAGAAATATTTTTAATAACTTCTTTAAGGAAAATTTTGTGGAAAAATACAGTTTATGACATTTCCAAGATTCAGTGACTTTGTATTTTTTCCTGTTTAATCAGTTGATATTTTCAATTCTAACAGGCCATAATGTCTGTCTAAAATTTATATGAAATTTAAAACATTAGAGGTCCATTAAAATTTGATTCAAAATAATCTTAGAAGGGTGGGAATTACAGAGAAAACAAGATCAGTCAAGTGCTGCTAACTGTTGAAGCTGGGCAGGAAGTTTATGGGGGTTCGAGATTCTCTTCTCTCTACATGTTTTAAGTTGTCCATAATAAAAGTTTTTTAAAACTAGAAAATAAGTTTATTAAAATACAAAAATGAATCATGTATGGAACAGCATATTTGTTTTTAAAACTTTGGAACAAATGATGGTAATTATATGAGAAATACTTCAAGAGCAACTTAATAGCATGAATGCAATATAGAGGACAACACTTAGACCCACATATAACAATTTTCACCCCTCGTGTTAAATTTTCATTTGGTGGAAGAAGTGGGATTTATACAGTAAAAAGTAAAGGAATTACACAACACTGTACAAAGAAAAATGAAACAAACTTTCACACTGAAACGTAAAAGAAGAGAATGGCATATGGACCAGAAAAAGATGACTCCAATGAGTTTATAAACCTTTAGGGTCATAATTAAATAGAGTGGTGTTGACTGAAAGTAGTGCCCTGTCCCTTTGAAAGCTAGTTACGCATGTGGCTATAAAAATAAAAGGTTTAATCTCATACCATATACTAAATGCCTATAAAAACTCACTTGTTAAGATACATTCTTGATCTAGTTTAGTTATCTAAAATTCTTATGACTCTTTCTAGGGAAGTTTCCTTTAAAAGTAAAACATTTTTAATAGTCATTTTCTTCTTCTCCTTAAACATAAAAAATACTTCAACCAGCCCAACCAGCCAAGCAGGCCTTTCTCTTCCCCTGCGGACACCTCCTGCAGTAGAGAAGTTCATTAAGTTTTATGATCTTCCCAAGTCAGTCCTGCTTATAAGCCTCACAAAGGCCACAAATCTGGCAAACCATCATGTATGCCATTAGACATTACTAGTAAATGAACGCTATTTAGGGTTTGTGGTAGCAATAAATCACAGTTTGGTTGGCAGCTATCAACATGGAGTATTTTAACCCACAGTTTGATTGCTGATTTTTTTTTAATTAAAATACACAATTTCTTTCACAATAATATGATCCAGATTATACAGTAAAATGCTGGATTTTTGTCAAAAAAATTAAATTTTTTTTTCTTGAAAAAGAACTGTTTTCTACTTCATTCAAACTCCCATAATCAAGGGCTTTGGAAAGAAGGAAGATTTATGAGGATGGAATACTTCACAAAGAAAAGCACTTCAACAATCAAGATCAAGGTAGCCAAAAAGATGTAAGGGGAACACCAGAAGAAGTATGCAGATTAGCAGACCTTGTGGAATTAGGAATATTTAATAAGAGATGGCAAAATATGGCTAGAAAAATCTTAACATATCAACAATTATGTCACTGATTGCTTACTTAGTTAAAAATGAACAAATATTTTGATTTTAAAGCCTTTAACTTTGTGGCTGCTTTCAAAATACATATATTAAAATTCAATAATGAGACATTTATGCTCAAAAAGAATGGTATGATAAATTTTACCAAAAAAAAATACATTTAAGAAAAAGCAAGCATCTTCTTACAGTAAAAGTACACTTTCCCTACCCTAGAACAAGAAAATAATACAATCGTGGTAGATTACCCATCTATCTGTCAGAAGGGGAAAATATCTTTTCATAATTGGGGGAGGGGGATGTTTTCCAAACGAAATTCCTCGTGTCATCAGAACTGGCTGTGTTCACTGCCTGATCAGAAATCTCAAAATACACTGGCAGATCTACAAATATATAGAATTTTATCAAAAAATGATTTTGTCTTATTTTAGAAGAAGCACAACTGAAATGACACTATCCACTGACCTGACAGTTCCCCCTACCCCAACTCAACCCTCTACCTCTCCATTATGCAGAACAAAGTCATCACATAATGTTCCTGGTTTCTATTACAAATGACTAGGTAAACTTTCTCTAGATTATAAAGAATTAATCTTTGCATACCACATTATTAAATAAAATGACCTAAAGAAAAAACATTATGCGGTATACACATATTCTACAATGTTTATTTTATAAGTCCGTGATGTTTCAGAAGCATGACTGTGAGAGCAGATGGGGTGGGCCCTGGAATTTACTGCCCCGTTTTCTTTGCTTTGGTAACACTAATGTCTACACAGCTGTTTTATTTCAAATCAAAGATTCTGAGTCTGGTGTCCCTGTCTCCTACTAAGACCAGTTTTGGAGGATAAGGTGAAACTGTGGGTAGTAGCGAAGAAAGGAAGAAAGGAGGGGAGACAAAGAGCTTCACCCCCCATCAATCACTCAGTACTTAAATCCCATCCCTCTCAAGCTTAGAGAGGACTGGCAGGAAGATGCCTCTGCCTAGACAGCCGCCTTTACTTTTTGTCATCTGTTGGCTTTTTACAAAAGAGATAACATGCAAACTTGGATCCGCTGGCCAAAGCACCAAACAAGGATCTAATTTCCAAGTTACCACTGAAAGCCTCAGAAACAATTTTTAAAACACAAAAATTTCCTTTGTCAGCTACTTCTTGCTTCTTAAATAGCAACAGTTCTACCAAAGCTCTCTCTGCCAGTAATCCCAGACTCTGAAAAGACTTGTTTCTTTTTCGTAACTCACCTTTGACATGTGGCTGACTATACTTTCCTTTCAGAATGGTGTAACTAAGTCCTGTGCAAATAAGCAACTAGAGAACTTAAACGCTTCCTAATTGAACTCTGCCTGCTGCTAAATGTCTAAACAAAAAAAGCAGTTTGCTGGGTTTGGTTCTCAAGCCGGCTAGGCCAAAACTTAAAAAAGGCAAAAAATTAAATACAAATCACAAGAAGGTGGCAGGAGGAGTATCAATCCCCTCTCCCTAGTACCATAATGCTGTATAAAGTTGAATCAATCTTAATATTCACAACATAGTCAATACCCCAGTGCTTAGCTGTCAGCAGAAACTGAAGTGGCACCCTGATAGCAAGAAAACCCTTGGACATTAAGCAATATAATTTACAGAGAATTACGCACATTTAGGCTTCTAAACTAAGAATCTTCAAAATTTAATGCTTGATGTCTTATTTTATAGTCTGATAAAAACTACTGTTTTAAATCACAATGCTTTCTAAAGATAACTAAAAATCAACAATAAATAAAAATTAGTAATTTAAAATGCCTGTAGTTTTCAAAACGTAAAATACATTTTACAAGAATCTCTCAATCTTAAAGAAACCACACACTGAATAAAAAGCAGGAAAAATATTCTTTAGGCTCTCTTAATATTGGCTATTATGTTTGTAGCATGTATTTTAATAGACAGGAATAACCCATCATTTTTTCTTGATTACTGTTAGGATGAGAATAGTATTGCGGAGTGAAAAATCTGTTTAAAAGGGGGGCAACTTGCCTATCAACCTACCAATTATATGTAGTGTGCTATAATATGTACACTGAATTTAAACATAATAACATTTTAAACAGCATCACTTGGATATTTCTATATCCTGGACTTTAACTTTTTCTTCTTTGTCTCAACTTAAAACATGACAACTTTAAAAATACCACATATCCAACACACACACACAAAGAAATTAATTCAACAGTAAAGCTTATTTAATGTACTTATTTGCTATATAATACCAAACACATACTAAAGCACCTAAATTAAATCTCTACTTCCACTTGACCCACTACTATCACCTCAACACTAAAATATCTTCAGATTAAGAAAGTCTAACAAGAAAGTTAAATTGAAACGAACTGTCAAAAACTTGCCTAGTATATACTTCCAGGTTTTCATTCCAGCACTTCTGCAAAACCTGTTTTCTCATATATCCCCTGCCTTGAACATTTCAAAAATTATTTAACCTATATCTGCGGACATATCTACTTTATAATATATATTTAGTACCTCTATAAATGCAATAACTTCAAGAATAAAATTTAATAAAAGTATAATAGACGTAATGCAGTGTATATGCCTAGGCACATTAACCTTCCTCGCGTCTTAAAAGTATTCTTCCCACCTAAAACACTAATTCAATCATGCTACTTGGGCTCTGTTCAATTGCATCTATTTTTCTATCTGTGGAGCTGAAGCTTAAGACTGTCTAAGTCAAACAAAGTTCCGACGATGCTTCTCCAAGGGACTCGGTCCCGGGCATCCAGTCTCCCGTTGCTCCTTTTAAAAACTGACACACAAACAAGGCGAAAGGAGCGGGAGAGGGCTGCTGGTGCTCAGGGCCCCCTCCTCGCCTGCAGCCAGGGGCGGCCGCCTGGGAACGGCGACCAGTACGCATCTACACTTCATTTTACACCAGGAGCGGAATTCAGAAATCGACTCCAGATTTATTGCAGTTTTTTCTCAAGATCAGGAGGTGGGAAGGAGAGAATGATCAAAGATGGCGGTGCCCAAAAGCAGCAGCTCTCAACTGGAGAGTGGAAGGAGTAGCTCCAACCTCACCTCGGGGGTCTCCAGGCCACTGTGGGGGCGCAGCGTCTTACCTGTTTTCTCTTTGATCTCACACAGGACGCTGAAGAGCGCAGGTTTCATTCTGTGACAGTTCAGAGCATGTTTCCTAAAAACCAAACAGCAAAACACAAAGGTATTAGCATCACCTATGGAATAATATGGCGCCTTCCTTTAAGTGAGACCCAAGATTTAATTCTGGCTCCCTATTTTGGAAGGCTCTTCAGAACGATGGGAAGTCAACAGAAACTCAAGTTGACTAGTTAGCGACAGCCGGGAAGCTCCGGCGAAAGCTCCAGCCGGAACGAAGCGCGACCCATCCGCCGGGCAGGCAGTAGCCTCGGCAACCGCAGGGCGCAAACCTGCGCGGGGAGCCTAGATACGGGAGCAGCGACAGCGACCCGGGGGTGAGGACCGACGCGGAGACGCTCCCGCGTCCGCCCTCCGCAGGGGGAGCGGGCGCCGCGCCCACCTGCCGTCCGAATGCGGACAGCGAACGAGTGACAGCCACAAAGTTTGCGGAGCGGCCCTCCCTTCCCCAAGAACTTGGCCGCCAGCACCCAGACCCGCCGGGGAGCCTCCCATCGCCCCGCGCCCGGACCGGGGCAGCCGCCCGCACAACGAGGTCGTCCCGTGGCCAAGTTGAGCTCCGGCGCTAGGATTCCGCGCCCGGGTAGAAAGTTGCACTTCCCTGAAGTGCGACCCCGGCCCCTCTCCGGGCAGCGCGCACGGGAGTCCAGGCGGAAGGTTTAAATCCGTGGGAGGGGCCGGGCTGCTAGAGGGCCGGACTGGGGTAATGCAGTACACCAGAAAATCTGCGCGGCACCAAGTCCGTCCCAAACCTCAAGAGCAACTTTCCCGACTCGGCTGCGTCGAGGGGCGCGGGCAAGTCCCCTCAAGACCAGAGCGGGCGGCCGGTATTCGGGGAAAGTTCCCCGCCGGGAGCTGAGGCCCCTGCCTCGGGCGCCACCCGGGGGGGGGCCCGACTCGGCCGCGGGCCTGGCTCCCGCGCACAAACAAAAGATGCTTAATGAGACGACACCAACTTTGCTTGCGCCTCGTCCAGGCTCTGGTCGGTGATGGTCATAATCTGGTGAAGGATGTCGCCGATGTCCTGCTTCCTGCCGTCGCCGTCCGCCCCTTCGTGACCGTGCGGGGGAGGCGGCAGGGCCATGCCCCCTTGCACCGTGTGCCCGGCCAGGTTCACCCCGGCCAGAGTCTGCAGCATCCTGGATTGATCGTCCATCCCGCCGCGCGCGGGCGGGAGCGGGCGGCGGCGGCGGCTGAGACGAAGGCTGAGGCGGCGGCGGCGACGACGAGGGAGGAGAAGAAAGAAGGGGAGGGGGAGGGGGAGGCGGCCGCGCGCTCCCCACCCGCGCGGGGAGGGGGCAGCCCGGCCGGCGGGGCCCGCGGCTGAGGCGGCGCGGACGGGCACCCGGCTCTGGCTTCCGCCGCCGCCGAGGCTGGAGAGAAGCGCCGGGCGGAAACGCCGGGCTCCGCGGCGGAGGCGGAGGCAGCGGCGCCCGCTGCCCTCACGCGGCCGCCGCGCCGCCTCCTCGCCGCCGCGCGCCCCGCCGGGCGGCCCCGCGCAACTTGCTCCTCAGCGCCGGCAGAGTTGCCGGGACGCCCGCCGCCCCCCGCGCCAGCCTGCGTACTCCCCTCCCTCAGCCGCCGCCGCCGCCTCCGCCGCCTCGGCCGGGCGGGATCCGAGCCCAGGCGGCCCCGGGGGAGGGAGCGGCGGCGGCGGGCGGTGGCGGAGAAAGGGGCCGGCGGGCGGGCGGAGGGGAGCGAGGGGGGCGGAGGAGGAAAGTTTGGGAGCGGGCGGGCTGGCGCAGCGGAGGCGCGGAGCCCGAACGAGGGCCCCGGCGGGCCGCGCGCCACGCGGGAAGCAGATTGATGAGGCCGGAGAAGTCGCCGCCGCCACAGCAGTAGCCGCGCACCCAGCCAGCAGTCGCCGCGGACCGGGCTCGAAGGCCGCTTGGCTGAGGGATTGACAGGCTGCCAGTGCCACTCACTCACTGCGGCCCCGGCGCCCGGGGGGAGGGGCGGAGGTGAGCGAAGAGGGCGGGGGAGCCCGTCCGCACGCCCCGCCCCCGGGGGCGGTGCGCGCTCTCATTGGACCTTGAGCCTCCCGCCAATGCCACTGGCACCGCCCCCGTAGTTCGGCGCGCCCCCTCTGGCCTCTGATCCCCCCGCTGAAGGGCTCGCCGCGGGATCCGAACACCCGCGTCGCGTCGTCGTTCCCTCATCGACCGTCGCCGCTCTCAAACGTTAAGCTTCCGCCCCGGCTCCAGCTCCATAATGTTAGCAGTCTTAAGTGCGGGGGCGGGGGCGTCATGTGTGGAACCCGGAGCAACTCGCTCCAAAGCCAACCAAGTACTTCCCCTCAGCGCCTGTGAGCTTCACGCCTCGGACAGCGCCTGGTACACTTTCCCGCTTTTCTTGTCAGGAGGTGGTACCCTCAGAGTACACGGCGCTTGTCCGGGCCAATCGCATCGCGCTTGAAGCAGAATGGGGTGGGTCAGAGGCAGGAGAGAGCTGTCCCAATTGGAGTGTTCGAAATCTCTTGGGTGGAGGCGGGGAAGGAGGAGATGGTGGCACAGCCCCTTCCGCGATCACCTTAGTAACCGAGAGGGCGCTGCTCGGAGGTGGCGTGCGTGGGCCTTGCACTGTTCCTCAAGGGCGACCAGTTAAATGTGGGAACTTGTCCCACCGAAGTTTGACATCTGAGTTGATCAAATGTGAATGCCATACTCTCCTTCTTTAAAGAGGAGCGTACGAGCCCGTGTCAAAGCGCAGCGGGTCTGGGAGGTGGGAAAGAGCTTCAAGTCCAGGGCTAACTTCACGGCCTACAACTCTTTACACGCTCTGCAACTCCCGGTGATTCAGGGACTACTCGTTTGGCAGTTTGCTTTTAGCTGCCTCCGGATGTACAAACGGGCCCTTCATACCAAGGACAAGTTTGTTTGGGGATAGACTGTATTCTCTTGTCAACTTTCCCCATCACCATGAGTTCATTGAATGTTCGTGACTCCTGCCCCAGATTTTCGTGTCTATAAGACCTCTCATTCCATTGTACTCTGTCTACAAGTGACTAAAGGCATCACATTGCTTTGGGATCTGCACTTCCACCTCTTGTGGACACTTAAGCTTGCTCTTAACTTGATTTCCAAACAGGAGCTTCGACATCTGTTTTCTCCATTTTGGATTCATGGATCCCACCTGGTTAGGTGATCTTGAAAAGTCTCCTTGTTCTGTTCCCAAACTCAGTAAGCTGCCTTACCTGAAACCAAAAATCGGGGTATGAGGATATGAAAAATGGTTCTTACTCTGCAGGGTTTAATGTAGGACAAGCAGTTCTTTAAATGCCAGATGGATTCTTGGAATGAAGCAGGCTACTCAGTTCCAGGTTCTTTCCTTCATATGTTGTGTGTACTTTTAAATACTCCCTACTGCAAAGCTAATAGCTAACCTCACAGTTAGGCAAGCTAAAATCCTTACAAACTGCACAGCTGCTGAGAAGGGAATTCCAAACAATCCACTCTGTTTACTTACCTTGGAAGAAGATCCCCCTCACATTCATTAATGTTCCCTATTCTTCTATATACCTCATTTATACATCAAGTTTATAATTCTGCTTTCAAGCTGCCCATTATGAGTTACTCGTGTCATCATTGATTGGGTTTTCTCTTTATTCTTAACCTGTTTTTCAAATCCTTACTCATTTTTGCACAAAGGGACAAGAGCAAGCAGCAACCTTTTATAATTCTTCAACACTGAGGACATAAAAGCACAGAATTCTATCTGAAAGATGCCTTAACTCTAAGATTCCTTCCAGCTCTAAAATTCAATGATCCTGTGACTCACTATCAGGCCTCCTCCCCTGCCCTCCTTCTAGGCTCATAATCTTGACTAATCAGTCATGAGGATGAGGCTAATTAGCAATGGGGATTTATGGTTATTTCTAGCCCACTCCAAACAATGAGTTATGTAAGCAAGGCAACATATATAAAATTGTAAATAAAATTAAAGAAACAGTTAAGCAAATATAGGCAATTGGGAACTATGGGCTGTGTAAACAAACTGAAACATAAATTAGAATTAAGAAAACAATTAAGAAAATGCCAGCAATTAGGAATAAAGCAACTTGTTAAATGTCTAACACCCACAGCTATTTTATGGTACACACCTCTATACCCGTGGTCACTCAGTGATGCGGAAACTCGATGCCGTAATTCTGCATTAACCAGCTGGATTAGATTACCTTCTGCTTGGGAGGCTTCTCTTTTTGTTATTATCAATACGAGTTGCAGCAAAAGACAGAGAGTCCAAGCAAGGATTCCCTCACAGGCTCATTGACAACTGCCATTGATTTAAAGCATAAATTCTTTTAGATTGGTGTCCAAACCCCAATAAACAGTGTCAACTAATTGCACATCCCCCAAGATCTCTTGAGCGTTTGCCATTTTCTCATGTAGGATGCTGCTTTGCTTCTGCTCAACAATCTGAGTCATATGGTTGGTGCCTTCACAAATAACAGAATGGAACCTTCCTAAGCACCTGGATCCATCTTTACTATTTCTAAGGCAGTGACTATTATAAAGTCAAGGAAAATGTCATTTACTTTTGGTGAGTGTACATGCAAGTAATGTTAACAGTGACAAAGTTGTGAAACCGAAGTCAGGGCTTCCTCATATCCAGATCTGTCCATGGGTTTATATTAACATCATCATCTATCATCACTGTAGCAATCATAACAGCAAATGCCATTATCGAGCACTTTTTTGGGGTAGGACACTGTGACTTGTGTTTCTTTTACTTCATCTAATTTCAGTCTCGTAACAACCCTAGTTAAGTGGGATCATTATCATACAAGGAAGCAGAACCAGAAAGAGTAAGGAACTTGCACAAGACCACAAAGCCAGCAAGTACATAAATTCAAATCTTGATCTGTGTGGCTGCAAAGCTAACCCTCTGAAACACTGGCCAAAAAAAAAAAATTTATCAAGATTCCTAAATAAAGACCACAAGACTTAGTAGGTAAACTACTGTAAATTAATGAAAATAAGTAATTAGGTGCTTAATTTAAAAAAGGATGAACAAGGACTGTATTGTATGAGACCTCTATTGTAAAAACCCATGAAAAAGTTCACACACAAAATGTAACAATCTTCGTTGGTTACCAGGGATGGGAGGGGTGGGGGGGAAATACTAAATAGGCAATAGATAAGTGGTATCTTGGGTGAAGGGTGAGACAGTACACAATACAAGGGAAACTAGCACAACTTGTACAAGGAAAGGTCATGGAAGCCCCATAGACACATCCAAACTCCCTGAGGGACTGAATTGCTGGGTGGAGGGCTCTGGGGACCATGGTCTGGGGAACATCTAGTTCAATTGGCATAACACAGCTTATAAAGACAATGCTCTATATTCTACCTTGGTGAGTAGTGTCTGGGGTATTAAAAGCCTTTGAGCGGCCATCTAAGATACTCCACTGGTCTCATCCCTTCGGGAGCAATGGAGAATCAAGAGAACAGGATACAAGGAAAAGATTAGTCCGAAGGACTAATTGTCCACAGCTACCAAGACCTCCGCCGGACTGAGTCCAGTACAGCTAGATGGTGCCCGGCTACCACCACTGACTGCTCTGACCAGGATCACAACAGAGGGTTCTGGACAGAGCTGGAGAAGGATGTAGAGCATAATTCTAACTCACAAGAAAAAAGACCAGAATTACTGGCCTAAAGGAGACTGGAGAAACCTCGAGAGTATGGCCCCCAGATACCCTTTTAGCTCAGTGGTGAAGTTACCTCTGAGGTTCACCGTTCAGCCTGGGAGTGGACAGCCCTGTAAAACCAAATGAGACTAACGAGGTGCAGGAGTCCAGTGACAAGGGCCAGAAGGCAGAAGGGGACAAGGAAGCTGGTGATAGGGAACCCAAGTTCGAGTAAGGATATTGTTGATGTGCTGTGAGATTGTTAACCATTGTCATAGGGCAACATGTGTAGTAACTGTTAAATGAGAAACTATTTTGTTCTGTAAGCCTTCATCTTAAGCGAGAATAACAGCACAATTGGAAGAGCATAGTCAATGTCACCAAACTGTGCTGTAGAGATTTTGGAAATGGTGTATCTTTGGCTATGTGTATTTTCACCAAAAAAAAAAGACTGAGAAGTTAGAGGGTTGACATGTTGTGGGGTTGTTAACCAATGTCATAAAACAATATGTGTACTACTGTTTCATGAGAAACTATTTGTTCTGTAAGCCTTCACCTGAAGTACAATAAAAAATAAAAATAAAAATAAAAATAAACAGGATGAACAACTCTATTAAAGGAATCCAAGTCTCATTGCAGCAGAGGAGGGAAATGAAGAACAAAGCCCAGTCAGACCACCTATCATGGCTACCTAGGATCCCATCTCTTGGAAGTTTACCTGCCCTTCCTGCCTTCACTGATATTCATCTGCTCTAAACTATCAAAACACGTTCCCTGTAATGCATAATTTACCACCAGACTAGATAGTCCTGTGTTGTTTGCTCTCAATTCACCTCTGTTAATTTTCTAATCTAGTTCCTAAGCATATTAACAGCAAGGTATTTTGGGATGTGCCCATAACATGACTAATTTGGTGGTGGTGGTGGTTGTTTTTAAAAGAAGAGCTTAGCCATCTAAAAGTTACCATATTTTTATACAAAAAGCATGTGTGTTAGATGTTTTTTGCCAACTGCACAACTCTCACGCACTTTTTTCTAGGCACACTGTGTGCACTATTTACATGGGTGTGTTATTTTTGAAAAATACAGTACACTTCCAAGTTGTCACTTAGGGGAAACTGATTAAATGTTTATTCTCAAAACGTATTACTCCAACACTTTGGGAATAACTCTCTAGAACTGGCCTTTACAGTTGATAGTACATTTGACTTGTGACAAATGTTCATCTGAGAATGGGTTACATTGAGTAACAAAAGGATCAGTGGGATAACAGTTTACCCTCCTACAATGAGACCCTTAAAAAAGAATATTTATTCAAATACATAATTGCTAAAAGGTTTGACAGAAGCTCCATCTCTTATCTCCTTTGATACCTCGTAGCGCCTAGCACAGTGCAGTTTGGTACGTAGAAGACACTTGAGACCAACACTGTCAGTTGGCTGACTGCCATCCATTGGCCCATTTCTCCTTCCATGCTGATGTTGTTGTTGTTGTTAGGTGCCATCAAGTCGGTTTCGATTCATAGCGACCCCATTTACTACAAAATGAAACACTGTTCAGTCCTGTGCCATCCTCACAGTCCTTGTTACGCTTGAGCCCATTGTTGCAGCCACTGTGTCAATCCATCTCATTGAGGGTCTTGCTCTTTTTCACTGACTCTCTACCAAGCATGATGTCCTTCTCCAGGGATTGGTCCCCCCTGATAACAAGTCCAAAGTCTTGCCATTCTTGCTTCTAAGGAGCATTCTGGCTGTACTTCTTTCAAAACAGATTTGTTCGTTCTTCTGGCAGTCCATAGTACACTCAATATTCTTCACCAGCACCATGATTCAAATAAATGAGTTCTTCTTTGGTCTTCTGTGTTCATTGTCCTCATGCTGATAGAACCTTGATTTTATTCCGATGGAAATGTGCTCAGTCCATTCAAGGTCCAAGTCAAATATGAGCATCCTTTCTCCCACCTTCTGGGCAGCTCACAACATGGCAGCTGGCTTCCATCTGAGCAAAGAAGCCAGAGAGCAAGAGAAGACAAGCAAGATGGAAGCCAGTCTTTTTGTAACCTAATCTAAATTGATATCATATCACTTTTGCTGTGTTCTTTTCATTAGAATCAAGTCACCAGATCCAGTCCACACACAAAGGGAGAGGATTACATAGAGCGTAAATATCAGGATATAAGGATCACCAGGAGCCATCTTGGAGGCTGCCTAACACACCCTCCAAATTTGATTTTCAATGCCAAATTAAATCATGGCAAGACCCTTGCCCTCTCTCTCTAATTTACATTCCATGGAGTCTATTTCTTCAGTGTGCTTCTTAGCCAGGCTTTCAAGGCCTTCCATGAACTATTCCAGGCTTATTTCCCATTACTACCCTCCATGTACCCACTGTTATAATCAACCCTAAAACCCCCACAGTTTCTGGCCTTCCACTCCACTCCTCTGCCTTTGCTTGTGCTATTCCCTTCAACTGGACTGCATGCTCAAATCTTACCCATCTTCAATAATGCTGTCTAACTTATGCATAAAGGTCATTCAGGCATAGTATCTCAATTAATCCCAAAATAAACTTAAATGTTTGTAAGACAAGTAATATTAACCCTGTTTTTAGATAAGATTCAGAAAATAATATCTACTGGCTCTTACTGAACACTTAGATTGTGCCAAGCACTGTGTTAATGGTTTCATATACTGAATTTAATTAAATATTCACAAAATTCTGTGAGGTGGATATTAACCTCATTTATCTTTGAAGAAACTGAAACTTAGAGATATCAAATAAGTTGGCCAAGTCACATGGCTGGTAAATGAAATGGGATTGAAACAGGTCATCTGGTTCAGCATCTTCATGATTAACCCCATGCTGCACTGCCTCTAGAGGAGTTACATCAGTTGTCCAAGGTCATGTTATTATTGACTGACGGAATGGGGACTACGTCTGTCTTAGTCATCTAGTGCTGCTGTAACAGAAATACCACAAGTGGGTGGCTTTAACAAAGAGAAGTTTATTTCCTCACAGTAAAGTAGGCTAAAAGTCCAAATTCAGGTGTCAGCTCCAGAGGAAGCCTTTCTCTCTCTGTCGGCCTTCTCATTGATGTTCCTCTGGACTAAGAGCTTCTCTGCGCAGGGACTCCAGGTCCAAAGGATGCCCTCCGCCCCTGCCACTGCTTTCTTGGTTGTATGAGGTCCCCCTGTGTCTCTGCTCACTTTTCTCTTTTGTATCTCAAGAGATTGCCTCAAGACATGATCCAGTCTTGTTGTGTAGTCTCACTAACACTACTGCCACCCATCCTCCCTCATTAACATTATAGAGGCAGGATTTACAACATACAGGAAAATCACCGGGAATCATGGCCCAGCCAAACTGATGCACACATTTTTGCGGGGATATAATTCAATCCATGACAAGGTCCCAGTATAGGCTGGACTCCTTCCACCATATATGTTGCTTATCAGCTCAAGGAAGCCTTTCTAAGCTCCCAAAGGAGGTAAACATTCCGTTTCTGAGTTCCCATTATCACTGGGGCTCTTATAAGTGCATCCCTTTTAATATAACTAAAAAAACCAAGCCAGTTGCCATTGAGTTGATTCTGATTCGTGGTGACCCCACATGTGCAGAGTAAAACTGTGCTCCATGGGGTTTTAATGGCTGTGACCTTTTGAAAGCAGATTGCCAAGCCTTTCTTCCTAGGTGCCTATGGGTAGATTTTAACTACCAACCTTTTGGTTAATAGTTGAGTGCTTAACCATTTGAGCCACCCAGGGACTCCACCTTTTAATACAGTTTCTAGGAATGTATCCTATATACTCTGCTCATTGAAGAAAAGTTGTTTTGATGTGTAACTTTATGTCTGAAACAACACCTAGCATATAATTGATGCTTAGAAGACATTTGTTAAATAAATATAATAAATAGGATAGCAACAAAATCACTATCTTGAAACAAAGAAATCTGCTTTTATTTAAAATGTACTAAAAACTTCAGACAAAATCCAAAAGCTGTCCACTAGCATGCCTAGAGAGATTTTTTAAAGCTGGTGCATAAATCCAGAGTGTCATTTCTTAAAAACAAGTGGTCCCACAGTATGTTTCTTTTTCTCTCACCAGCTTCTTGTCAACACTAGGCTCATCTCCTAGTTCTGTTTCTTTTCTAGCCTTGCAATAAAACTGATTTAAAGTAAAAGTTTCTTTAAGAATTATGCTACAATATGCTGATCTGAAAATAAATTTTCTAAAATTATTTTTTTACTCATAAGGGGGCCATCAGAGATTTCCTGGTGATATTATTTTCTAAGAACTTATGCACAGGTTATAAACTTCCTTCTGTCAGAAGCGACTAGATGATACTTTTGATTATCTCTCCATTTGAGTTTCTAGGTCAGATTTAAGCAGAAACAATTTAAATGTGCTCAAAAGACCTTTTATTTTATTGTTATAATTAATAATTTTGTATTATAGGAGAAAGTACTAATTCAAGTGCATATTTAAGATTTTATTTTTTACAAATAATCTCATATACATGTTCCTCCTAGCATGTTACTACTCATTAACACAATAAGGAGGAAAGTGGAGAGGAAATGAACTAAGTAAGTAAAGGCATGGGATACCTTATAAGATACATAAGACAGATAGGCAAAGAGATTAGATATTTCTCTAAAATTAAATTGTATACTTCATGGGAGTTTTGGTTATTTGTGATTATTTGGAGCTGTAAAAAGTCACATTGCCCAGCCCAACATCCCACCTCCTCTGAGAACCTCACATCCCCCCTCTCCCGAGTCCCCACAGCCTTGTCTCATACCACATGGCCTGACCCTCCTAGCCAGAGATGAGCACCTAGCCAGGGCTGAACCAGTCGGTCTGTCTTCTGGGGACTTGCTTTTGTGCCTGAAACACACTGTTTTGATTGCTGGCTGCTTGAATTGAGAGCATTTAACCTCCAGACCTGTGGGACAGTTATGTTTAGCCAACTGCACAGGGAGAAGCAGACAAAGCCACTTGTAAACAGAATGCTTACAGGAAGAAGAAACAAGACAGCCCAGCCTGGAGGTGCTATGGGGAGCAGGTAGCTGGACAGCTCCCAGGCTTCTAAAGACTCTCCAGTATCCAGTTCCCATGGTGTCTGGGAGTCATTGAAAAACCCCATAGTTTTGACTGGGCCACTACAACCTGGTTCCTAGCGGATGATTTATTCCTGAGTCAAATGTACATCCAAGACAGGCGTTAGGGAAGAAAGGTAAGCTGGAGGGTGCAGCTGGGTGGGGTGTTAACAAGGAGGTCCTGAGGAGTGTGGGTGAGAACTGGGAAAGGGCAGAGGCAGAGATACTGAGGAGTGAGCTCAATGCTTGAGGAGACGGTGATTGTTCAATTTTGCACAAGCAGAGCCTGCAGCAGGACCAGGGGGATATACCCAGTGGGCAGTTGTGAATCTAAAGCTCAGGAGTAAAGTGTGAGCGAAAAGGAGAGAGATCTAGGAATCATTAGCATCTTGATGGTATTAGCAGTATGACAGTGAATGAGATCACCCAGGGAGAATATGAGAAGTAAAAAAAATAAGGGTCCATGGCAGAGTGCTAAGGAACACTGATAATTAAGGGACAGATGAATGAAAAGGGAGCCAGAAGGTGGACTTTGGAGTGGGAGAAAGACTAGAAGAGCACGGTACCACAGAACCCAAGAATGTTTTAGGAAGGTGAGAGAGGTCAATAGTTCAACTGAGTTATAGTCTAAGAGGTGTCCACTGAATTTTATGACATGGAAAGTATTGGAGCGCTGGGAGTGAACCATTTTTATGGAGCTGAGGGTGTGGCAGAAGCTTGATGGAGTTGACCATGGAATGAACAGTGGGGAGGATTGCAGACTGGGAGTTGACACCTCTTTGGAGAATTTTGACTGTAAAGGGGAGGAGAGAAAGAGGGCAGGAGCTGTAAGGCAATGTGGGGTTGGGGATGCTTGGGGGATGTCTTAGGGTGGGTTCTCTAGAGAAGCAAAACCATTAAGAGTATAAATGCATATATAGAGAGAGATTTATATAAAGGAAATGGCTCACACAGTTGTAGAGGCTGGAAAGTCCAAGTTTGTGGTTCAGGCTGGAGGCTTCTCCTGACTCACATAGATGCAGGGGCTGGTGAACTTAAGATCAGCAGGTCAGACAGTAGGCCTCTGGCTCACAGGCTGCGGAGGCTGACAAATCTCAAGATCAGCAGGCAAGATGGCAGGTGAGCTGCTAGCTCAAGTCCCAAGAACCAGAGGTCAGAGGAATAGGAACCAGCTGCAGGATCCAGAGTGAGCAAAAGCCTGGGAGCTTTGCCAAAAAGTCCACCTATATTGGATGCAGGCCACTTCCCCAAGGAAACTTCCTTTCAACAGATTGGCTGCTCATGACAGATCTTATCATGGAGGCGATTGCATTATATCAGATCTCATTATGGAGGATTCTATCATTACATAGCTGCCAAACTACATCATAACTGCAAAACCACTGAGAATCATGGCCCAGCCAAGTTGACACATAACCTGAACCATCACAGGGTACCTGGAAGAGACTTAATAATGTTTAAATATCTCACCAGGAGGAGCTTGCAGCAGGAGAGGCAGAGAGGAAGGTGACGGGAAGGGATTCATGCCCAGGGGTGGGGTGGCCTTAGTCACCAGGAGGATGGCCTGGGCAAGAAAGGTGAAAACTGTGTGCTTCCTGGTTGGGAGAGAGACATTTACAGGAAGAGCAGAGGATAAAAGGGTCAAACAGGGGGAGAAGGAACCTTATCGTCTCCTGTTTATGCAGCCAGATCCTGTAACTTACTAGACTTGGTTTTTTTAAAATATAGGTGTTATCAATCTCCTTTTAAAGCTGTTGATGAAACTATTGAACAGGACACAGTAATATTGACCAATAGGTCAGCACCCTTTGAATATGGTTACTTAACCTGTTACAAACACAACCTCATTAAGCCCACCTCCATATTGTCCGTGCGAATTTAAGAGATGTTATCAGATAATTTGCTGAATTACAGATTACTTATTTCTACAGTTTTATTATTTTTATCAGAACAGTAATCTTGTCAGAAAAGGAAACGTAAGTGGTTAACTGCAGATTCTGGAGCCAGGTTTCCGGGGTTTGAATCTTGACTCCTCCCTTTACTAGCTGTGTGACCTCAGGTAAGTTACTTGAACTCTCTGTGTCTTAGTTTCTTCATCTATCAAATGAAGATATTATCTGCTTTCTAGTTTTCTATGAGGATGAAATGAGTTAGTATTTGCTAACTGTTTACTATAGTGCCTGGCATAAAGCGAACACTGTAAAACCTTTTTTTAAAATCACCAGATTCTGACATTAGAATTCCTTTTCTAAGGGCTCACAGACCATCTCCAGTAATTTAAACTAAAATGTTACCTGATGTATACTTTAAAATATATATACATGCTAAATATATATATACGTGCTAAATGTATATGTAACAAGCGATGTATACTGCTAAAGGGTGAATTTTATGGTATGTGAATTATATCTCACTAAAAGAAAGAAGGGAAGGAAGGGGGGAGGGAGAGAGGGAAGAAAGAAGGAAAGAAGGATGGCAGGAAGGAAGACAATGTTACCTGAGTGGACATTGCTGTTCTGAAAATCAGGACTTGTTTGACTTTTCCTAACTTTCTGCCCTCAGATACTTTTTCCTTCTCTCCACAGCTCAAGTTCAGTAATCCTACATGAAAATTAACTCAGTAATCTGAGATTTAAGTATTTAGATATCTAGGTGCTCTAGGGCCAGAATGGCCCTTCAGAGTTATCCCAAGATGGGCCAAGATGAGTGGGCCTTTATACTCTTGTATCCATCAGTCATAGGATGTGATTGCTATCCTATGGAAAGATTTGGCCTTGGGCAAGGTGGCTCTCCACATTTGAGGCAATCCCTAAAAGGGGCTGAGAGCTGAAGGCTGCCTACCAACAGCACTCCCAGCAACTGGGGCAACGAGTCTCTCAGTGAAGGGGGATTGGTGTGACACAACACAGGGTCCACCACATTCCTCTCCTGTACCAAAATAATAAAATTTAAGCTCCTCATCAACTCCCTCTGTGGTCTGCCCTCTGCCTACCCCTCAGTCTTCTCACCTTACATTATAGCCCTACTCCTCACTCTTTCATCCCTCTGTGCCTTTTCCCTCCTCAGTCCGAAATGACTTCAGGTCTAATCCTATTCTTCCTTCAAAATCCGTCTCAGACATCATTGTTTCTGGGAACCTTTCTCTCATTCTCCCAGATAAGACTAAATCTCACCCTCCTCTCTCCTACCTTATACACATTTCTATTTTTGCACTTAGTTATCCTGTGTTGTCAGTTATCTCTCTCCCCATCTAGGCTGCAAGCTCACTGAGTGCAGGGGCACTGTGCGAATGATCTCAGTGTCCCCAGCCTCTGCGCTGGGCACAGAGGAGGAACTGCATTCCTTTTAGTCAAATGAATAGGTGAATGAATTAGTGAATAGATGAATGAACTAATGAGCAGGCAGAGCTCAGGCTCAGTGGGCTGACCAGGTTGGAGAGCTGGTCCCAAGGACGGTCAGCAGCCATCTGAACAACAATGTCCAACAGTCACAGTAAGCCTCAGTACAACCCATCCTGCATTGATAGCCAAGGGGTCCTTGGTGGGTGGGGGAAATAGGATTTCTGGGAAGCAGTGATCACAAGAGGAAGAAGCATTTTCATTCCAAGGGGGAAGGGGGCAGGAAGCAGATGGGGAGATCTTCTATTCTCCTGGAAGTAAGACTTCAACCACTGATTGCGAGTGCAAAGACAGGGTATAGCCACCTAGAGCCCCAGAGTAGGCCAAGGCTGGCAGAGTGCGGAGGTCTGGTCGATGCCTTGAGCTTAAGGGAATGATCTGGTATGAGTGGGATCAGGAAAGGGAAATGATAGTAGGCAGGCAAGACCAGGACCCCCCAGGCTCACTGCATGCTGGGCTTAGAGAAAACAAATTACAGATCCCTCAGGTCCTGCTGGGCCCAGGGCTAGGCACCTCTGAGCCTGTTCGGGGTGGGGCTTTAGAGGTGGCGGTTTCTTCCTTTCTCCTTACCACCACAAATACTTGTTGTCTCCAAGCATTTTCTTATTTAATCCTCACCATACTCCTTTAACATCAACATTTATTTTTTATTTAATAAACACTGATGTAGAACTGACCAGGTTGCCAGGCACTGTTCTCAGCACTTGTAAATATTAGCACATTTGGTCTTCATAACAGCCCTGTGAGACCAATAGGTAATTTTATCCCATTTTACAGTTGAGGAAATAAAGGCAGTGAAAGGTGGAGGTAACACAGCTAGTAGGTAAAATAATTATTCTCATTTTATAGGATGTAAGAGTTTATTCTTTCCCTCATTAAGTAATTGTTGATTGCCTCCTTCCCTGGCAATCAAGGCCTGTGCTAGGCAGTAGGATACAGTGCTAGATAAGACAGAAGCCCCTATCCTCAAGATGTTCACAATGTTCAATCCTGAGTTCCATCCACTAAAGTTTGGTAATTGCAGGTGTTCTTCATGGATGCTTCCCGCTAATATGTCTAGAAATTCTTGTTCAAGTCACCTGAAGAGCAGATATACTATCCTTGAGCCCTGTCACCTGCTACTCTGGCAAGAATTTAGCTTGTCTTAGCTCTAGTAGATTAAGAGCTCACCTGATAACCAAAATGTCAGCAGTTTGAATCCACCATCTGCTCCTTGGAAACCCTATGGGTCAGTTATACCCTGTCCTTTAGGGTCTCTATGAGTCAAAATCGACTCGACAGCAATGGGTTTTGTTTTGGTGTAGCTCTACTACAAAGAAAGCACAGCCTCATCCCTAGAGGTGAATGGAATACTTGATTTCCAGACCTCTCTTCCTGCCTTTGTCCATGCTGTCTCCTCTATCTGGAATGCCATCTCCAGCAATTCATCCCTGCCATCAACTGTGGCAATAGTGACTCCCATGAGTCACTTTGGGAGTGCTTCTTTGACTGTCCCCAGCCCCATGGTGACAATACATTTTGTGGGCACTTACTATAGACATCATCTCATTTAATTCTCAGAACAATCCTGTGAGGAAGATATTATCATTTCCATGTTACAGGTAAGAACACTGAAGCTCAACAAAATGAAAGAATTTGCCCAAGGTCACCCAATGAGTAAATAGCAGAGCTGGGATTTGAACCCACATTTATTTGACCCTAGAAATGAAGGTGGGTTTTTTGTTTTTGTTTTCATTTTCCTTATTGCGTTTGGAATCTATTTCCTCCACATATAGAGAATGTAAAACCTATCTTCACAATGAATTATGCCTCTCTGCTCTCGTTTTTTCACACAAAAATTAATGGCCACTTCCTGAAAAAAACGGATATAAATCCAGAGGTTCATGCCCTTAACTAGTGCACTATACTGCTGCTACATGAGCTTTTGTTTCTGGAATCCCTGAATCTTCAACATCTATTCCACAATTATGCAGTTGCTTGCGTTCTTTAGTGGTTTCATGTGTGAATTTCTTGTTTGCTCAGCTTGATTCTGTCTCCCATGATGCACACAGTAAATGCATAATAAATGTTTGTTGATTGAATGGATTTTACATGTATCTTGCTGAAATATATGCAGCTCTGTTTGATTCACTAGAGTGGCATACCCGAACAAGAAATAATTTTTCTTAATGTGTCCCTTATAAATTGAACCTGACCATATTTGATTAATTTCACATCATGCATTTTTATTGCACCAATCACTCTGGTATCAGGTCATATTTATTTTAAAAACAGATTCACAAAGGGTGCAGAGCTGGAGTGACAGTGTAAATATGTTAATAATAAAAATAA
Source organism: Dugong dugon (assembly GCA_030035585.1). Classification (NCBI taxonomy): domain Eukaryota; kingdom Metazoa; phylum Chordata; class Mammalia; order Sirenia; family Dugongidae; genus Dugong; species Dugong dugon. Next base: position 70,294,239 of record CM057471.1, on the reverse strand, counting down.
TACCAAAGATATTTTACTGGAAACTCTCTCTTGCTAATGATAAGTAAGTGCATTCTATGGAAATATATTTGATTTACAGTGTAATTAATTTCAAAAAGATCAGATCCTATACCATATCTTGTATACTTAGATAATGAAAACTAAAAGTGCATATTCAGGCCATAAAGTCAAGGGAGTAAAAATCACCTTAAAGACCTTTAGCATTTTAGTTAGAATAGGCCAATCACTGAAAACGGTGCTATTGTCCGATCAAATGCATCCAGACTGGGAAGATCCTCCTGGGTAGCTGCGGTGATTTTGCACTGCACAGGGCACGTGTGCACCCTGTACAGTCCTCACAGTGAAAAATGCTACATATTATCTAGTGGCCAAGGCCCCCTGGCACCTTCCGTCATGTAACGGAAGGCTTTGGGGGTTTCTTGTTCAAGAGAAAGCAGTCTTTCATGTCAACTCGTATTGCTGGATGTGTCAGCATTTTCCTAGTTAGGTGTTTGGCCCGGTCTTAAGATCCAGCTAAAAAGGAAAGGCATTCTATCTCATACTCTATTCAAACTGCAAGAAATAAAAAATGTGCTTCATATGCTATTTCATCATTCAACTCGGATGTTCTAAGAAAGCATGCATTCTTATGCACTCTTTGGGGAAAGATGCCCATTTTTGCAATGGGATTTATGAAGTTGACTCTGCCTGTTTTGTATCTGAGAGGGGAAGAAGCAGATGCTGCTGAGAGATCATGCACCACAGGGATCCTCACATCAGTGCAAAATGGTTGCGATTTTCCCTCCTTTCTTGAGGACAGATCTGCGGTGGTGAAGCAGGCACCAGACTTTTAGCTAGAACTATTTGGCTTATTAAACAAATCTAACATGCAACTTTGATTTAAAAATAAATTTAAAAATTTAAATTATTAAAAAAAAAAAGGAGACACAGGCTTGAGATAGTGCGTTTTCATATTTCCCTGGTGGTAATTATTCATCTTAAAACAAATATTGTGGAATGAATTATCACCATTTTTTGTAAAAACAAAAATAAAAGAAAGAAAAGGGAAGGGACTAAACTAAGCCTTAAAGAAACCTCACAGTGTAGTAGCCAAATTACAACTCCTGAGGACCGGAATCAGGAAGAAGAAAGTAATAAAAAATACAACATAGAGCTTTTTGTTATAAGTCCTTTAGTATTATTTTTCTTTTAATCTCTGTGCACACTCTGAGAAAAATAAATGTTTAATTTACAAATAAAATAACAAAATCTACATCAAGTGGAAAAATTAAAACATAATCAAATATAGCGTAGGAGAACTTGATGATGCCTGAATGTTTTCTGTTTTACCATCAACCCCTTCCCTTTAGAATCCGTCTTACTCTGTTGATATTCTTTTAAATACTCTAAATGAAGAGGGGGAGACATGAATCTTTCCACTTAGGGAAGTCTGCATTTCCAAGAAATATGCAACAATTAGCACAACTTTTTACTGTTTAACCTTCCCTCTCTCCCGTTAGTTCACAAGGTCTTCATATGTCATGGACAGTGTCTCTTGGTTGAGAGTTGAAACTTTGAACAAACCAGAGTTTAAATCTCTACTCTGCAGGTGATCTTGAACAACTAACTTAACTTCTCTAAAACTCAGTTGCTCATCTCTGAAGTGGGTACAATTATAGTAACTACTTCATAGGATTAGCGTTAGCATTAAAGGAGACAGTGAATGGAAAAAAAAAAAAAAAAAAAAAAAGACAAGTATTCCGTAAATGTGAGGAAGGAATTCTAAGTTTTAGACTCTTACTGTTTTTACATCATATGTATACAGCAAATCCAAACCACACCATTTCCTTGGTGGTTATGAAGTTCTGACTCTTTATTCCCTTTCTCTCTTTTGGTGTCCTCCGCAAGCATTGTTTCCTTTAGTCCTCTAAGCAGCATGCTGTTTCCATGCTGCCTTCTGGCTCCTGAAAGGTAATTTGCAATGGCCAGCATGACCAGTGTTTTACCCAGAATTGATAATATGGAAAATATTAACACTGAACGGTTGTTGCTTTTTAGTTTTTAATGACCTTGCCAGCTAAGAGAATCAACTTGTTTTTCCAACATGGATCACAACGTTAAATTGAATTGTCCCTAGGTTGTCACAGCTGAGTAGTCTGAGTCCAGCACTTCCATCCCCACCAGGGAAGAGGACAGGCCAGGCTGGGGCGAGTCCATTGGGGCTCAGGCCAGGCTCAGGCCAGGGCTTCGTTTTTTATGTGTGAGGTTGGAGGGCAGAGGGAGGCTAGAACAACAAGCTCAAAATGAAGCTATCATTCAAAAACGGCTTCTCAGAAGGTAGGAAAGGGCAGAAAAAGGGAAAAAAGGGAGTGAAGAGAAGGCAAACAGGAAGAATGAAGTCTGTCTTGGGGTTTCTGATGCTGAGTGTGCATGCCAACCTCAGTTTGTGCGGTGCCAACTGGAGGGCAGGAAGTGCTCATTTAAAGGGTCTGGAGAGTGGGGAGACAGGATCTAAATGGATGTCACATTAGGGGATGTAAAAGAAGCCAACCTATTACAGAATAAAGTAGCAGTTAAAAGCCTAGGCTCAGAAGGTTCAAACTCAGACCTGAACTTAGCAGCCGTGTGACTTGGGGCAGACACAGTCCAGTAGGTCTACTCCAAGTCTCAGCTTCATCGTCTGTAAAATGGGGACTGGTAGAATACTTGTCTCGTAGGGCAACTGTAAGGATTCAAAGAAATAATACTTATAAAGTATTTAACTAAGGGCTTACTATCATTCTGCAAACAACTACATTTATGTTCAAAAGTTACCAGCGAACTTCCTATGACCAACATACCTACTTAAAATCTAACTCCACCCCCAATACTCCTATACTCCTGCCTTGCATTGTTTTTCTCCACAGCTCTTAACATCTTACTTGTTTAATGTTTTACTTATAAATATTTTCAATATTGTGGTTCTCTGTCTATTAGAACGTAAGTAAGCTCCAGGAGGGGAGAGATTTTTGTCTGTTTTTCACTGTTTTATCCCTAGCACCTAGACACAGTGCCTGATTAGGTGCTCAATGAATTTTGTTGTTGAATAAATAAGTGTTGGCCAATATTATTATTACCATTCCTGAATTAGGAGCTCTTGACAACCCTTTGAGCCTGGAAAGTAAAGGAAGATGTCTTAGTTTCTTACTGTTGCTATAACAGAAATACCACAAGCGAGTGGCTTTAACAAAAAGAAATTTATTTTCTCACAGTTTAGGAGGTTAAATCCAAAAAAAAAAGCAAGCCTGTTGCCATAAGTCAATTCAGACTGATATAGGACATTCAGACCCTATAGGACAGAGTAGAATTGCCTCCATAGGATTTCTAACACTGTAATCTCTACAGAAGCAGATTGCCACATTTTTATTAACCCCTGTGCCACCAGGGCTCTTTTTTCGGAGGCTAGAAGTCCAAATTCAGGGCACTGACTCTAGGGGAAGGCTTTCTCTCTCTGTTGGCTCTGAGGGAAAGTCTTTGTCTCTTTTCAGTTGCTTTTCCTCATTCCTTAGTGAGCTTCATGTGGCAGGCATCTATCTTCCCCACTTGTGCTTGCCTCTGTGCTTAATCTGCTCTTTTTATATCTCAAAAGCGATTGGTTTAAAACACATCCTACACTGATATGGTCTCATTAACATAACAAAGAAAACCCTATTCCTAAATGAGATTACTTTCATAGGTATAGGGATTAGGATTTACAACACATATTTTTGGCGGGCTGGGGGGGGTCACAATTCAATCCATAACAGAAGGTAAATACAAAAATTGTAGGTAGCTAATCATTGGTAAAATGTTTATTAGGTTCTAGGTGAAGCTTTTATATCTTATCCTATACATCCTCTGACAACAACCTGTGATCTCTGGGGCAAAGGTTAAAGAGGAAGGGCATAAGCTATATAACCATCAGGGATTTAAGGTAGGGAGGGGGCCTGACTCTAATGCTGGCCTTATGGAGGGGGTCAGATGCACAAAGACTGGGATCCATATGCGGCTGGGGACAGGATCAGCTCCTGCAACTGAAGGAGGGTGGCAGCTTTTCATTTTAAAAGTTTGTTTATCTATTTTTTTATTACACAGTATTTTACTACGTTCTCTTTGAATATTTTTCAAAAAAAAATACAGATAAAACCCGAGTCTTTCTTGAGCATACTTCCATACCCCAATCCTTCCCTTGGGATAACACTGGGGCTATTTTTTAAAAATAGATATATTTTGTACAATAGTTTTGGGTTTACAGAAAAATTATAACGACAGTACCCATAAACCATTGCCGTCAACTTGATTCCGACTCCCAGGCGGAGCAGTTGGTGGGTTTGAACTGCCGACCTTTTGGTTAGAAGCTGGGCGCTTAACCACTGTGCTACCAGGTCTCCTTAAAGATAGTACAGAGTTTCCAAATACCCCGTACCCAGCTTCCTCTATTATTAACATTTTATATTAATATGGAACATTTGTTACAATTAATGTACCAATATTAATACATTATTATTTAAAGGACATATTTTACTCAAATTTCCTTAATTTTTACTTAATGTCTTTTCCTGTTCCAGGATATCATCCAGGATACCACATTACATGTGGTTATCATGGTTCCTCAGGCTCCTCCTGGCTATGACAGTTTCTCAGACATTCCTTGTTTTTGATGACGTTGACAGTTGTGAAAAGTACCAATCAAGTATTTTGTAGGATGCTCCTCTATTGGAATTTGTCTGGTATTTTTCTCAGGATTAGACTGAGATATGGATTTTTTGGGAGGAAAGCCACAGAGGTAAAGTGCCATTCTCATCACATCTTATCAAGAGTACATGTTATCAGTCAGCACAACTTGACCAAGGCAAGGTTATAGAAGCTTTATAGGCACATCCAAACTCCCTGAGGGACTGAATTACTGGGCTGAGGGCTTGGGACCATGGTCTCAGGGAACATCTACCTTAACTGGTATAACATAGTTTATAAATAAAATGTTTTACATCCTACTTTGGTGAGCAGCATCTGGGGTCTTAAAAGCTTGTGAGCGGCCATCTAAGACACTCCACTGGTCTCAGCCCATCTGGAACAAGACAGAATGAAGAAAACCAAGACACAGGAGAAAGGTTAGTCCAAAGGACTAATGAACCACAACTACCACAGCCTTCACCAGACTGAGTCCAGCACAACTAGATAGTGCCCAGCTACCATCACTGACTGCTCTGACAGGGATCACAATAGCGGGTCCTGGACAGAGCTGGAGAAAAATGTAGAACAAAATTCTAACTCACAAAAAATGACCAGACTTACTGGTCTGACAGAGACTGGAGAAACCCTGAGAGTATGGCCCCCATACACCCTTTCAGCTCTGTAATGAAGTCACTTCTGAGGTTCACCCTTCCGCCAAAGATTAAAAAACCAAAAACCAAACCCATTGCCACTGAGTCGATTCCGACGCATAGTGACCCTATAGGACAGAGTAGAACTGTCCCATAGAGATAGCCAAAGATTAGACAGGTCCATGTACATGTAGCTCAACCACGTATACAAGATTAAATGGGTACACCAGCCTAGGGGCAAGAATAAGAAGGCAGAAGGGGACAGGAAAGCTGGACAAATGGAAATAGGGAACCCAAGGTCGAGAAGGGGAGAGTGTTAACACATTGTGGCACGGGCAACCAATGTCACAAAACAATATGTGTATTAATTGTTTAATGAGAAACTAATTTGCTCTGTAAAACCTCATCTAACACACAATTTAAAAAAATTTAAAAAGAGTACATGTTATCACTCTCACTATAATTTATCACTGTTGATGTTGACATTGATCACCTGGCTGAGGTAGTGTTTGTCAGATTTTTCCATTGTAAAGTTACTCTTTTTCCCCTCTTCCCAACTGTATTCTTTGGAAAGAAGTCACTATGTGCAGCTCACACTGAAGGAGTGGCGATTTATGTCCCCTCCTTGAGGTGGATGTATCTACATAACTTATTGTAAATTCTTTTGAATGAGAGATGTGTCTCTTCTCACACATTTATCTATGAATTATTTATTTATTAACTCAATCATTTATTTATTTGTATTGGTATAGATTCACGGATTTTAATTTTACACTTTGGGTTATAATCAAATATTACATTATTTATTCTGAATTTTTTTGTTTGAATTGTTCCAGCTCTGGCCGTTTGAGCTCTTTCACTTTTGGCTCCTGTGTCCCTTTGACAAACCCCCATCAGTGTTTTTTGGTTTTGTTTTGTTTGAGCACTTCTTTACTTTCTGGAGCTACAGATTCATCTTGTATTTTTCCTGCTCCAGTCCTAGAATCAGCCATTTCTCCAAGGAGCCCTGGTTCCTTTCATTGGAGAATGGTATCAGAAACTAAGATCTGAGTGCTCCTATGGTGAGTAAACTTATTTTTCCAGGAATGACAATTCAGGAAAAGCAAAAAATGTCTATAGAGTACATTTTTAATTCAAAATTGAAATTATTTAATTCAAAATTGCTATTGTTCTGTCTGATGAAAAAATGTATATTTCAAAAACATATTATCTACTTCACTGAGAAAATAATGTTAAAATCTAGACATCTTTGAAGGGCTGATTTTTCATCCTTTGCAGCTTACATATGTAAAACATTTTAGAATCCGTAAAGTTGCAACACATGACCCTGCCCATAGATGCTATCATTTCCACTCTGCAAATGGGGAAACTGAGGCAACAGAGAATCAGTGTGACTGCCCACCAAGGTCACACAACTGAGCTGAAGCTAGAATTAGCTTATTCCAATCAAAGAAATATTTTGCAGGAAGATTTGGACAAAGAACTGGGAAACACAAAGATAAATAAGATACAGACTCCCTACTTTTCAACTAGAGTCCCTTTCTCTAATATAATTTCCAGGTTATGCTGGAGATTGTATACTCTCTTCAGTGCTTGGGCAGAACAGGTTCCCCCAGTTGAAGCAGGTGCTAAGACTTCCTCCCCTAGCCATTCCTCCTCCCCACCAATGCCCTTCCTATGTAAAAGCAGAAATTAGTTCTTAGACTATTTCCTAAGGTCAGATGGGTGCTCCAACTTAAATATCTGCACGGCCAGGCAGGTCATGTAAATGAATGCAGCAAGCCAGGCATAAGAAAAAAGCCACAGCACAATTGTCATGATGAATTGTGGCTGTCACCTGGCCTTCATCGCATGTATCACCCAGAAAGGAGGCAGCCAGGACTAAGCTCCAGCTGATTGTTGACAAGTAGGCTGTGGGCTCAATGTTGCCACATCTTTCCAGTGTATGAAGAGAAGCAGGAAAGCCCTGGGCAGGCCAGGACTGTGTGGGCTGGATCCAGCCTTCAGGCTACCTGCTTCTGACTTTTGAGCTGGCATTTGGTCATCATTACTGTAGGCATTGTTTTTGCTCCGAGACATTTGGGTGGCAGTATTCACAAATTCTTTCAACAACCACTCACCTCATTTTACTTTCAGTCAGGAAATAGTTATTGAATACATATTGAGGTTTTTCTGGATCTTCAATACAGCGATAACTCTTCTAACCAGGGTCACCCAATGTGTGTGGAGAAGTGTGTTAGCTTGGGACAGATTGAACTTCCCGTATTCACTGTGAAATAAGTATTTACTGAACATCTAATAAGTGCCGCAACCATGCTTGTCATCAGGGATGCTACGATGTCTGAGATACGTCCTATCCTCAGATTGCTTCTAGTTTAGTAGATCATCCTTTGTGAAGTAGGAAGTTGATGGAATCACAGGAAGGATGTAAATGAACACTATTTGGAAACTCAGACATCATCTTAGAGTGAGGGTAACATCTGCTTTCCTGGCTTGTGTAAATTCCACCACAGTTTACACGCACATGTAGGTGCTTAATAAATGCTCTTTGAAGGTGATGATAATGAATTGAGACATGGAAAGCCTGAAACTGCTCTCTAGGAGAGTGGCTCAGTGAGTCGAATGCTTTAGAAACAGTCCCTGTGAGAAAAGGCGAAAGGAATTGGGGTTACCAATAACATATCATGGAGAAAAGAAGGTTAAGGAGAATTTAATAGCCACCTTCAAATATCTAAAGGGATATTGCTCATGTGTTTTAAACATCAGTTCTTGTCTACTGAGGACAGGACATGAGGGAATTATCTTAAATGGGAGCAGGAGGGACTTAGACAAGCTATCAATGGGAAGGAAAAAAAAAAAAAACAACCCAGCTGAAAGGACCGTGAGATGCTGGAAGGCAACATGATTTTGCAGAAGGATATGCTTATTTTAAGAATAGAGGCTGCTGATTATTATTAGGGTAAATGTAGAGTTAGCCAGTTATTAGTTGTATAATCCTGAGCAAGTGACTTCACCTTTCTGAGGCTCAGTTTCCTCATTTGTTAAATGGGGATAATAACAGTATCTACTTCATTGGGTTATTATGAGGATTAAATTAGGTTTGATACGTGAAGCCTGTAGCTCAGTGCCTGGCAGAGAGTAAGGCTCAACCAATGATGGATGCCATGAATTATTGTTATTCAACTATGATCCTAACTGGAAAACCACCCTGCATATAAACATAAGCTCCAATACTCTTTTTAGGGACACAACAACAACAACAAAAAATACTGCTGTGTATTGTGGGTCTTACAGTCTCACTGAGGAGACATAATATAAACACTCAAAAAATTAAATAAATCTAAGACTTAAATAATAGAGTCAGTAGAGTAAGATGAATAAGAGTGCAGACTCAGTACTACAGGAGCACTTAGAACAGTGCCTGGAACCTAGGAATTGTTTGTTCTTGACAGGGCAAAACCATAGTGCAAGGTAAGCCTCAAAGGTAAGGCCAATTATTAAGTAAAAGATTCAGGAAGGACCTATATGGTTTCTGAGGTGGGAGAAATCGCTCCAAATTAGTGTGGGCCAAAGCAGATGGATAAGATTTGAATCCACCTATCTGTAAATGCACTCAATCAGAAGGATCCCGATTGTCTCAAGCAATGATCAATTATTCACTATTCAGATGTCTTATGCTTTTATTCTTAAGACATTTGCAGGCACTACTTTGAATACTCTGTCAGCTTTGAAGAAATTCAGTTATTTTGTTTCATGTATTTTGAATATAACCAAGAAAACAGTCCTTTACTTTGTGATTGTATTCTATAAACTTTACTTCATAGCGATTATAACTCTGTAGCACATTTAACTAATATTTATTGAAATACTTTTAGCTGCAAAATCATTTTATGCTCACTATTATTTATTAATGCCCTGTTTTAAAATATTACACATAAAATTTATTCCAGTGCACATTAGTAAATAAATTATGCTTGTAATTTCTAATGCATTTTTAATTATAAATTTATCCATGTCTACCTTTATTTATGATAGCGGTGTCTCACTGTTGAACATACTGTATATTAATGGAGACACTGCTAATTATGCATTCTTGCAAGTTGCATTTGACCGAACATACAAGAGTCTGTTTTTTACATTCTAAGTACTGTTAACATCAGTTAATTTAGAAGTCGCATTCACAATACTAGCTAACCTTTAAAGCAAGAAAAGATACAGTTAGAAGCTGGTTATGGGGCTTAGATTTTGGAAAGGGGTATAAAATATACATACATATGTATATTTTATATATGGATATATAATGTTGTTGTTGTTAGATGCCGTCGAGTGGGTTCCAACTCATAGTGACCCCGTGTACAACAGAACAAAACATTGCCCGGTCCTGCGCCATCCTCACAATCGTTATGCTTGAGCCCATTGTTGCAGCCACTGTGTCACTCCATCTCATTGAGGGTCTTCCTCTTTTTCCCTGACCCTCTACTTTACCAGGCATGATGTCCTTCTCCAGGGACTAATCTCTCCCGATAACGTGTCCAAAGTATGTGAGACGTGGTCTCGCCATCCTTACTTCTAAGAGGCATTCTCGTTGTACTTCTTCCAAGACAGATTTGTTTGTTCTTTGGGTAGTCCATGGTGTAGTCAATATTCTTCACCAACACTACAATTCAAAGGCGTCAATTCTTCTTTGGTCTTCCTTATCCATTGTCCAACTTTCGCGTACATATGAGGCTGTTCAAAACACCATGGCTTGCATCAGGTGCACCTTAGTCTTCAAGGTGACATGATTGCTTTTCTACACTTTAAAGAGGTCTTTTGCAGTAGATTTGCCCGATGCAACGCGTCTTTTGATTTTTTGATTGCTGCTCCCATGGGTGTTGATTACAGATCCAAGTAAAATGAAATCCTTGACAACTTTAATATTTTCTGCATTTATCATGATGTTGCTTATTGGCCCAGTTGTGAGGATTTTCATTTTCTTTATGTTGAGGAATATACATATATAAGATACGCATATATGTATATCCAGAGAGATGCTAAATAATACCAGCTCAATGCTTCATTTTCATTCTAAGTACCTAAAAAGGAATACTTAAACCAGAAATAATATTCAGTCTGAAAATTCGATAGAACAAAGCTCAGTGACTCTTTGCCTACCCTCAAATCTGATCTGCAGTAGCCTTATCCTCAAAGTGTTGTGTTTAAGATTTTCTGGTTAGTGGATTTTGAACTTCCCACCAACCTGTCAAACTTACCTTATTGTAAGCAATGCATTTGCTTTAAAAATTTTTTCACATTGAATGTGATTTAAATTTGAAAAAAATACTATATTGCTCTGAAATTGTACACTTCTAGGAGGGCTTGTTTAAAATATTTAAAATGGAGTTTTGACACCTAATTTACGGTTTTCCTGGAATTGCTTCATACCATAGGAGTATAAACACCTATGTTTTCTCTATGGGAGGAAAATATACTTCAAAAGAAGAAGAAGCCAAAATTGAGAAAACAGAAGGGAAGCATATTTGCACATATAAAATATTAAGGACGCATATGTGCAGAGAAACCAGAAGGTGCCTCCACTTCCCTCAGCTCTGGCAGACCTTGAAGGAGCCCTTTTATCCTATTATGTTTACTCTTTGCTTGTCATATGTTTGGTAAAGTAGTATTTTCCCTGTGCAAATTCTGCTTATGCAAAAGAAGATTTCCAATTGCTTCATTTCATGTGTATATTTTGAGCATATTTTTATTTAACACACATTTTACTAAGTGGTTGTGATATTTGTTTATTTTAATTTTATAGTGGTAAAATATATATAACAAAAAGTTTGCAATTTTAACCATTTTTAAGTGTACAATTCAGTGACATTAATTACATTCACCATGTTGCGCTACCATCACCACCATCCATTTCCAAAAGTTTCCCGTCGCACCAAACAAAAACTCAGTACCCCATCAGCAATTACTCCCATCCCCTCCTCCCCTCAGCCCACGGTAACCAGGGACCTATTACCCAATAAGCAAGGTATACGGGCTTACTTGTGTTTATTTACTAATCTGCAGTGCACAATTTTACCTGTTTCACATCATCTTTGATGTGGTGAAACCCATGTGAAATTGCGCACTACAGATTAGTAAGTAAACACAAGCCCATGCATATCTTGTTTACTGTAAGCCCACGCATACCTTGCTTGCTGGTTAATCTGCCGCTGTTGTTAACCACTAATAAACTTTGGTTTTTAAGCGTTTGCCTGTTGTAAATATTTCATACAAGTGGGATCATACAGCATTTGTTCTTTTGTACCTGACTTATTTCACTCAGCATAATGTTTTCAAGGTTCATCCATGTCAGAGCACTTATCAGAATTTCATCTCTTTATGGCTGAATAATATTCCAAACGTGTCTATATACCACGTTTTGTTTATCCATTCATCTGTTGATGCACTCTTGAGGTGTTTCCACCTTTTAGCTATTGAGAATAATGCTAAATGCTGCAATGAACATTGGTATATAAGTATCTGTTTGAGACTGCTTTCAAGTCTATTAGGTATATACCTAGGAGTGGAATTGCTCAGTCATATGATATAGTTTACATTCCCATCAGCAATGCAGAGAATTCCAATTTCCCTACATCCTTGTCAGTATTTGTTAGTTTCTGTTTTCCTGATAATAGCAATCCTAATGAGTGTGAGGTGGTATTGCATTGTGGTTTTGATTTGTATTTCCCTAATGACAAATGAGGAGCCCCGGGGCGAACTGGTTAAGAGCATGGTTGCTAACCAAAAGGTTGGCAGTTCAAATCCACCAGCCACTCCTTGGAAGTCCTATGGGGAAGTTTTACTCTGTCCTAGAGGGTAGCTATGAGTTGGAATTGACTGGATGGCAACTTTTTTTTTTTTTAAATGACCAATGAGGAGTCCTTGGGTGTTGCAAATGGTTAAGCACTGGTCTACTAACTATATAAATCATGGTGGTTCAAACCCTCTCATAGGCACCTTCAAAGAAAGACCTGGTGATCTGCTTCTGAAAGGCCATAGCCATGAAGACCCTATGGAGCACAGTTTTATTCTTACATACACGTGGTTGCTAGGAGTTGGAATCAACTTGGCACACTGGTTTTTTTTTTTGGTTTTAATGACTAATTACCTTGAGAATCTTTTTATGTACTTACTATTTGTATATCTTCTTTGGAAAAAATATCTGTTCAAATCATTCCCCATTTTTTTTATTGGATTGTTTGTCTTTCTGCTCCTGAGTCATAGGAGTTCTTTATATATTCTGGATACTAGACCCTTATCAGATAAATGGTTCCCAAATATTTTCACCCATTCTCCCTCTCTGATGACCTCTCTTTGATAAAGTTTTCTGATGCACAAAATTTTTAAATTTTGATGAAGTTCACTTTACCTATTTTGTCTTTTATTGCTCTTGCTTTTGGTGTTGTATGTAAGACTCCATTGTCAAAAACAAGGTCTTGAAGTTTTATCCCTATGTTTTCTAAGAGGTTTATGGTTTTAGTTCTTATATTTAGGTAACTGATCCGTTTTGAGTTCATTTTTTTTATACGGTGTCAAGTATTGGTAAAATTTCATTCTTCTTTGTTTGGAGATTCAGTTGTACGAGCACCATTTATTGGCAAGCCTATACTTTTGCCATTGAATGGACTTTGTACCCTTATCAAAAATCAGTTGGCGATAGACGTACAGGTGTTTATGGTGTTTTAAGTCTTTAGTACATAAAAAGGAATGACACGTTCCTTTCCTTGTGTTCTGTCAGGGAGACAGATGTGTGCATTGACAGAACAATAGAAAATGTGATAAATGTTGACCACACCGAGAAGGATGCTCTTCATACGGCCTGTTAGAGAGAGGTAGCCCAGGAAAGCCTCCCTGAGGAAATGATCTGTGAATTGAGTATTCAAAAATGAGTAGGAGTTTACTGAGTGGAGAAGGGAAGGGCAATGGAGGCTTGAGCTTGACATGAGGAAAAAAAATTCATAAAGGTATCTTCTTACTGCTTGCCCACCTTTGTGTGTCAGCCACAAGAACTGACACTTAAGAATGTTTCCTGTATGCCAGGCACTGTTCTAAGCACTCCCTCACTGAATTCTCACAACAACCTAAATGAGGAAACTGAGACATATTTCCATGTGTGCCAGCTTTCATGGTCCTACCCTCCACATCCTTGGGTCTGGAGATAGGTCAATGTATACTTTGCTTTTTAATGCTACTTCTGCCCTCTGATACAATCCCTGATCCTTGGAGGCTCACGTTGCCTAGCTGGCCTAGCCTCTCTTCCCCTCATCTACTTATCTTCCCAACACTGTCCTCAGTTGCAGAATGGTTTTCTTTCACCCTCATGTCTGTTCATTATCCTGGGGTCTTTAGAGGTTCACAGAGCTTCTTAGTTCCTTTACTGTCTCATCTTCAGTGCGTTTTCCTCCACTCCACATCAGTTAGGACCCTACCCTTACAAGGCTCTTCATCTGAGGTTATTAGTTAAGATGTCCCTCTGTGATGATAATCTTCATCTTTCTGTCTTGTTCCATTGGTAACTCCCATTACGCCTGTTCAGGAACCTTCAGGCCTTTCTGGAATTCTCTTACTCCCTATCTAGCATGTATTCTGTGGCTCTGTTTTAAGCACTTTTAGAAGTTGAGATATTAAACTTCTTGACCCCATGACAAATGTATAGCAAAACCCCTTTGTTGGATTAATCCAATTACTCGCTCTTTGTGTACCTGTATCTTTTTTTATTTTTTGGGCTTTAAGTGAAAGTTTACAGTTCAAGTCAGTTTCTCATACAAAAATTTATACGTACATTGCTGTGACCCTAGCTGCTCTCCCTATAAGGTGACAGCACACTCTTCCTTCCCACCCTGGATTTCCTGTGTCCATTCAACCAGCTCCTGTCCCTTTTTGGCTTCTCATCTCGCCTCTGGACAGGAGTTGCCCATTTAGTCTCATGTATCTACCTGAGCTAAGAAGCACACTCTTCACGAGCATCATTTTATGTCCCATAGTCCAGTCTAATCTTTATCTGAAGAGTTGTTTTTGGGAATGGTTTCAGTTCTGGGTTAATGGAGAGTTCAGGGGCCATGTCTTCTGGGGTCTCCAGTCTCAGTCAGACCATTAAGTCTGGTCTTTTTACTAGAATTTGAGTTCTGCACCGCACTTTTCTCCTGCTCTGTCAGGGACTCTCTGTTGTGTTCCCTGTCAGGGCGTGTGTACCTGTATCTTGACTGCTCAAACTAGCCATAGAAAAACCACACAAATCATCATATTGATTCCACTGTAAATTCAGAGTCTCCATCCTCAACTGGGTCCTTGACACTGTCCTTGAAATCTTACCGTATTTCCCTGCATTCCAACTTGCCACAGCAACTATTTTAAACCTATAGTCAAACTTGACTATAAGCTTTATGATGGTGGGTCCCTGTCTGATTTTTTTCGCCATTGAATTCCCCGTGCCTCGGATAGGCCTAGGGAGCCCTAGTGGTGCAGTGGTTAAGTGCTTGGCTGCTAACCGAAAGGTTGTCAGTACAAATCCACCAGCTTCCCCACAAGAGAAAGATGTGGCAGTCTGCTTCCTTAAAGATTACAGCCTTGGAAACCCTATGCGGCAGTTTTTCTCTGTCCCATAGGGTCATTATGACTTGGTATAGACTTAATGGCAATGGGTTTGGTTTTTTGGTTTTAGGACAGGCTTAATACATAGTAGGTACTCGTTAAGTATTTGTTGGATGACTGACATAGTAATAATGGTAATCATTTAGTAAATATTTGCTGTGTGCCAGGCTCCATTCTACATGAGTTGTATGTATTAACTCAAATTCTCACAATAACCCAGTGAGGTTAGTTAGGACTTTTGTCATTTCCATTTTACAGATAAGGAAATATAGAGAGGCAATTTGGAGAGGTGAAGTCACAAAACTTGTCAGTGGTAGAGTTTGTATGTTATTTAGAACATGTAAATGCTTAGCAGATCCAGTTAATTTCAGTTTTAGACAGGTTAAGCATTAGCTGTGTGAGGGACAATCAGGCAGCTATGCTTCAGGCTCAGGAGAGAGGTGAAAGTGGAGATTGAGAGACTGAGTAGGCTGCTGTATGTCCATGGAGTCCCTGCTGTGCAGGAAATAACACACTCGGTTCTGATAGGCTGGTAGTTCGAGTCCACCCAAAGGCTCCTGGGAAGAAAGGCATGGAGATCTGCTTCCAAAAAATCCGATCTACTATGACACACATGGGGTTGCCCTGAGTTGGAACGACTGACGTAACCAGTGGATTATGTCTATGGTCGTGAAAGCTACTGAAGCAGATGCATAGTGACCTGGTAAGCCAAATATCCTGCTTTGTTCGCACCTGTTAATTCGGCAGAGGGCATCCAACAGGCTCCCGGCGAAACTGTGGTAGCGCGTGTGCAGAAACACTATCTTGCCTTGCATCTGGGTGCTAAGGTGAATTTTGAGAGAGAACACCATTATAGTACTGCTTGAGTCCTTCTTTCCCCCTCACCATTGCTCTTTCCACTGATTCCCTCTGAGAGCGAGAGATCACAGATATTCGGTGCCAGTTCCCTTACATCTCGCCAAAATATCCCAGTTGTTCTTGAGGAAGATAATTATCATCTCCAATTTACAGATAATGGAAGTATAACTACACGGAGCCCTGGTGGCACAATGGTTAAGTGCTTGGCTGCTAAGTGAAAGGTCAGGTCGGTGATTTGAACCCACCAGTGGCTCCATGGAAAAAAAGACCTGGCAATCTGTTCTGGCAAGGATTACAACCTAGGAAGCCCTATGGGGGAGTTCTACTCTGTGTATAGGGTTGCTATGAGTCGAAATCGACTTGATGGCACACAACAACAACAAAGAGGGACAACTAACATTTATCGAGCGTTTATT
Source organism: Dugong dugon (assembly GCA_030035585.1). NCBI lineage: Eukaryota > Metazoa > Chordata > Mammalia > Sirenia > Dugongidae > Dugong > Dugong dugon. Next base: position 70,278,020 of record CM057471.1, on the reverse strand, counting down.
ATGTGTCAGGTGCTGTGCTGAGTGTTTTTAGGCATGAGCCTCTCCGATTCTCACAACAGTACTCTAAAGTTGGAACCATTGTTATAGATGGGAAAACCGTGGCTCAGAGAGGGGAGCTATCTTGTCCTAGGACACACAGCAAGTTTGCAAGTTTGCAGACGCTAAGCTGCCTCATCACTGATACATTTATGGATAACTTCAGGGCTTTCTTCTGTGGAAGTAGGCAGGAAGGAGAAGGAGATTCGAAGGAGGATGCTAAGGTTGATTTAGGTTGAAGGTAACTCCCGACGCTGACGGATCCCGCCAAAGCCCCAAGCCATTGTCCTGCAGTAGTCTCTCCTCCCGAGCCAGAGAAGCTGCGCGCAAGCGCACACCCTCTCGCCTGGCTCCGCCCCCCGGGGGGCGGGGCGCCTCTCCTAGCACCTGGCTCTGGGGCTTGCGCACTCGGTCCCCAGCCGGCGGCTCCTTCACGGTGGGGGACTTCCGGTGAGCCGCGGTGTGGTTCCGGGTCGTCGCGCGGCTTTGGGTAACAGAGCTGCTGCTCGGCGGGCAGGCGGCGGAGGGCATCGCGGGCATGAGGGACAGCCTGGGAAGCGGCAGTTGAGCGGGTCGGGAGGAGCGCCAGTCCCCGAGGATCCCAGGAGTGCGGAACTTGGGGCAGGGGCCGGGAGGCGCGGGGGAGCCGGGCCCTCCCTTCAGGAACGTGTCCCGGGGCCGGCCGGCTCGCATTGTGGAAGCAACTTCAGGTAAAGGTTGCCCCAGCCGCTGGCTCACTCGCTCGCCCGCCAGCCCACCTGCCCGCCTGTGGGGCCTGGCGCCCCCCTTCACTCCTCCGCTTTCAGCGCTGCCCAGCGGGTAGCCCGTCAGGCCGTTGCTTAAGTCGCCGGACAACATCCGTTTCCTGGCTTTTTCTAGAGCGAGGCTGCAGTGAGCCTTACAGCTGGATGTGTGATTTGGGGGAGGAGAAGCTAGTGGACTTAGGGGAGTGGGGGTAGTATGCGGTTTACCCCGGTAGTTTCTGGCCCTGCACTCGGCAGCATTTAGGTGCTCTGATCATCATAATACGAAAACCAAGTTTTTAAAGCATTGCCTCGGTGTTCCTAGCGCACCTTCGACCCCTTTTCTCCAAAGAGTTAAACAGTCTGGGAGGCTCACGAACCGTTTTTTCTACATAGGATGCTGCTGGAACTTTGGTTCAGTTTTTCGTTTATGGCAATGGTAAGGAGGCTCCTGGATCTGTTTAAGGCTTAAAAAAAAAAAAAAAAAAACAAGAAAAGAAATGATTGTAGTTTAAACAAGAATTTTACTTTAGCTGCCGACCCAAAAGTTGACTCAGAAACTGGTTAAAACTTCATTCCGAATGAATGCAAGTAGTTTTTGAAGCCTGTCATGTACCTGCTCCTGTACAAAGCATCAGGTTGTTATAAACCCAAATCAGGAAAGTCCAAAACTTCCCCGGGTGTGAACAGAGTCAAACAGGGAGACGTGTCTATACACATCAGTTTTTAAAAAAACCATTGTCATTCTATTTTTGACACAGAAGAGGTGAATCTTTAATGTTAAAACCCACTAGAGCAGGAATTAAGACACCAACTTTTATTCCTCATAGTCTGTGAGCCCGTAGAAGATGCTCACTAAATGTTTGCTGAAAGAGTTCTTGATGAAACATTGATACTGTTTTTCATCTTTTTCAGTTTACACACATGCAAACTTGCTAGGACCTATGGGGCCCCTTTCCCATTCAGCTTTGTGCTCATACCTACCTTTAGCTACTGTGTATGCCCACTAATGTTCCTTCATACCTCCTGATCTGACTCCTAGCTACCTTTCCAGCTACTCTTGACATGCAAATTCGTGAAGCGTTCATATTTTTAAGGAGCCCTGGTTGCGCAGTGGTTAAAGCGCTCGGCTGCTAACTGAAAGGGAGAAAGATGTGGTAGTCTGCTTCCGTAAAGATTAACAGCCTTGGAAACCCAATGGAGCAGCTCTACCCTGTCCTGTAGGGCCACTATGAGTTGAAATCGACTCGATGGCAGTGGTTTGGTTTGGTTTTGGATATTACACCTAAGTTTTCTTTAATCATTTTACAGTTAAACCTCAATTTACAGATTAGGAAGACTCAGGGTAAATTACACAGCTGACATGAGACAGCCAGAATTCACACCCAGGTTTCTCTGATGCCTAGATCTGTGATTTTTCCATTCCGTGCCTTGCCTTCTTAAACAAGAGCTCTTTTTATGCAACTACGTATTGTAATAACTATACAAGAGAAAAATATGAGTGTCAAAATGAATAATACAGAAAGTTCTTTAAATGAATAGAGAAGATGGTGATCTTTCAAGGGTAGGAGATGGTAGATGGGTTAGCTTAATTTTTGAATATGAGCTAAGAGTACGTTCCATGGACTATATGTAATTTCTGGTCCCTATTCTTAATTGATATGTGACCTTTGATAAATTTCTTAACTCCCCATATCATTTTTCTCAACTATAGAGTGGTTGTAATAGAGGAATGATACTGACCTCATGGGGTGTTGTGAATAGTTAATGAGCCAATGGGTATAAAAACCTGTTGCTGTCGAGTCTATTCTGACTCTTAGCGACCCTATGGGGCAGAGTAGAACTGCCCCATAGGGTTTCCAAGGAGCGGATGGTGAATTTAGCTGCCAGCCTTTTGGTTAGCAGCCTGAACTCTTAACCACTACACCATCAGGGCTCCAGCGTGTATAAAGGGTCCCCTGAAGTGATGACTGTAAGATACAAAGGGGTAAAGCCTGTGACATGGCTTCAGAGTCGGGGTAGACCAGCCTGAGTAAAGCCATTACTTCTTTTAGAGGGTAAAAAGCCAACCAAACCCGTTGCCATTGAGTCATCATAGCTTAGTTCCCTGTGGACCAACTGTAAGGTACCGTATTATAAAGAGGTACTGTTTCAGCAGAGCAGTTGGCAGAAGTCGCTCTGCTGTTAACCCAGAGGTCTGCGGTTCGAACCTACCAGCTGCTCTACAGGAGAAAGATGTGACAATCTGCTTCCATAAAGATTACAGCCTTGGAAAAAATTGGGAGGACAGCAGGGTTCTGAGTCAGTGAGGCCCTTGAGTTCCAGTCAAGAGAGTTAATTCTAATTTCTGGTCATAACTTTTCCAGTTAGTAAATACTTTGAGGATATGTAATTTTTTTCAGCAGTGCCAGGCAAAGTACTAGACCCAGGGGATACAAAGAAGAATAAAACCAGGTCCCCACCCTGAGGTTGCTGACATTCTAATGGGAGATGTGTGTGTAGGATAACTGTAGTAAAGTACTACAGACATTGAGATACAAGTCCCCACAGGTTACTGTGGAGCACAAAGACGGGAACACTGATAATGTTTACTAATGTTCACTTAACTATGTGCCAGCATTGTGCTGAATGTAGTATCTATTCCTGTACAGGAATGTGGTGCTAGCATCCTAATTTTATAGGTGAGAAAACCAAGGCACAGAGAGGTTAAATAACTTCCTTGAGATTATACAGCTGGTGGAGCTGTGAGATAGGGGGGATTATCTGGTAGACTTTGGAATCCCCTCTCTTCAGTATTACACCATATTGATATTTTTTTTGCAGTGGGTTTGGCGACCCTCTGGAGAGACTTCAGAGAAGCTTACCTTTGAGCTGTGATTTCAGTGTACCCAACGCTATGCTAGGCAGTAGGGGTAATGATGAATGAATATGGGCTCTACATTCAAGAAGCTTGTCAACTAATCTGTCACTGTTTAAATATATTAATTTTGAGGGTGGGTGGGAAGGGCTTGTTTTGCTTGTTGACTCATAACTAAAGATTTGATAAAACTGTTGCAGTTCAGTGGATTTATATATATTTTGGGTTGAGAGATCTGCTGGAATTCTGTTCTAGTGTATAGGCCTTATTGATGTTATAGGTCTTATTGTTAAGGACACAGCAATAGACACCAAATTATTGTACAAGAAGGATTTTGAGAAGTTGTGACTCAAAAGTTACTACATTTCAGCCTGTGTTCAACTAAAAATGATGGGGCACTTACATTTCAGTCATTATTTAATGCTTTTATATATTTTCATTTAATCTTTATAATCCTGTGAGATAGGTGGTATCCTCGTTTAACACATCTGTAGCCTAAGGCTTAGTGGTTAAGTAAAGTTGTCCCAGAGTCTCATGGCTAGTAAATGATAGAGCCAGAAAAAAATGGGCCAAAAATGAGTAAACAAATATTTATGAACTCAGTTCTTTTTTTTAAGCGTCTACCTCAGGGATCTCAAACTCAGATGCCCATAGTAAAATATAACGAGTGGGGAGGGATGGAGGGATGGACTGTGGTGAATTGGAGAGCATATGACTAGTCTAAAGGTGACAGTCACTGCCCAGCTCCATCTGATTGTTGCCATGTGAGGAAGTGGATCCAGTGTCCCTGGATCTTTTGACTTTTCGAGAGATGCTGGAAATCTAGATTTTTGGTTATTTAATTTAGAAAACTTGTTATTTAAAAAATTATGTAGACCAAAACGCATTTGTGGGCTATGTGCAATCTTAGGTTGCCTGATTGTAAACTCATATCTGGCCACTGAAATTTTGGTACCCACTATTCAAAGCAGGGACAGCACACGTTGTGATTATTGATCAGAGGTCTACTGATAAATTGTCAGAGTGTGGGAGGTTTGTAATTGACTAAATTTTCTAAGGGATGGCAGGTTGAGTGCTTTTATTATATAATCAGGCTAACTTTTAGGAGGGGTGGGGTTTGGTTGAGATGACCTTTTATCTTAAATCTTTTTTGGTCTCCTCTACAATGCCATGAAGTGAGTAAGGGAGGTAATCGTAACCTCCTGAGATGAAGAACTTCGTGCCTAGTGAATTACGGTTTAGAGAAAGTGCGCTAGACTGAGAGGGGCTTGAGCTCTGAATATAGCTATGCCTCTAATAGCCTTTTGATTTTGGTCAGTTCACTTAAAAAACCTTTGGGTCTTTTTCTCCATCTGGATAATAATGAGGAGCTAAATTCAACTCTTGCTGAGGTCCTTTCAGGATCCCAGGCTTTCTGATTCTAATTGACATGCTAAAGTCACACAGCTGATTACTGGCAGACCCTGGTGAAGTATGGCTCATATCTTAAACATTGTTCCTCCTTTCCTGATGGCAGGTAGGGAGCCACTTCTCAGCTATTCCGTCTGTTTTTTGTTCATTGTTTCCTCTGGGAAAGGACCTTGATGGGCCAGGTGCTCCCCAAATGCATACAGTGCTTTGTTGACTATATGTACACAAGATTGAAAGGGGGCATGGAGACACCCAGCATAGTGAGAGAAATATGGTCAGGGAGTTCCCAGCCCAAGAGTTTAATTTATTTTTATTTTAATACACAGCTTCCACAAGGTGAAAATTGAAGAAATATTGGACTTCCAGATACTTATTTTCATTCATACTCTATTGTACAAGGAAATAACAGAATATAAAAATGAAGAAAATAAATCCTGAGCAGTCATTCAGAATTTATTACTTCTGGTTGGCAGCAGTCTAGATATATTGGGGAAATAGATGTAATATAGAAAACACAAAATTTGGACCCAGAGAAGAAAACAGATTTAAGTAAATGAAAGTGAGAAAAATGGGAGAAACCACTTAAAAAGCAAAACAGAAATTCTGGAAACAGCAAGAAACTATTGGAATAACCATTGGAATTAAGTTATAGTAATTGCTGAGTTGACTCAACGGCAGTGGGTTTGGTTTTGGTTTAATCACTTGTGAAATAAATGGAATATTATGTCACATTTACTCCTAAATACAGTATATGCAGTGTTAGATTTATAACATCCTATACATGAGTATGCTTTTATGAATATGTTTTTATTGTTGGTACAGACAAAATGGACTGAATGTGTAAAACTTTGAAAAGAATAACATTTTTTAGTTCCCTGTGGACTCATTGTAAGGTACTATATTATAAATAAGTAGAAAGTTGTTTGAAGGAATGGTTTTCTTTTTAAAACAAAGCAGATGTTTAATCTGAACTTCAGTTGCTGACATAAAGGAGACTAACAAAGAAGAGCTGAGCTGCAGGCTTGAATCTTTAAGCAGTGTGAGGTAGTGAAAGGGAAGGGGCTTTGAAGTCAGACCCACCTGGGTTTTGAATACTGTCAGTTATTAGCTGTGTGACCTGGACAGTCTGCAAAATGGGGACAATAATGCCACTCTCATACAGTACTTACGATGATTAAATGAAACAATTTAAGTACCGAGTACCTAATAACCATGATGCTCCTGGAGAGATGCAGGTACCAGCAGTCAGATGTACAAGACATTCAGGAAGTTAGTGTAATGTGTAATGTAACAAGCGCTGGTTTTATGGAGTGGTGCTGAAAGAGACTCATTTTCATGACTGGATCATGAAATTCGTCTTGTTAATTTCTAATTGTGCTTTGTAAATTACTTAGTGTACCAACCTGTTGTGTACTGTTGAGAAAAGGTTTTCACTTTCCTATTTTTGGATTATTAATTGATCTGCTGCTGCTGCTGTTGTTAGTTGACGTTTAGTCAGTGCCCACTCATGGTGACTTTATGTATAACAGAACAAAACGTTGCAAGGTCTTGTGCCATCTTTATGACCCACTTGGAATTGATCTGCTAGGTAACAGTCTCTCAATTGCGTATATTACCTTTTTTGAGCTTCATGACTACCCTCTGAAGTTGTTATAAACCTGTTGCCATCAAGTGGATTCTGACTCAAGCGACTATAGGACACAGTAGAACTGCCCCACAGGGTTTCCAAGGAGTGGCTGGTGGATTCGAACTGCCTACATTTTGGTTAGCAGCCTTAGCTTTTAACCGCTGCACCACCAGGGCTCCAAAGTTGTTGTAACACAGGCTTTTATGTTGTCCTTGTCTCCATTTTACAAAAGCTGAAACTGAAGCTCAGAGAAATAAAGTGATTTAAGGTATAGAGTTACTAATAATGGCAAAGCTAGGACTTGAATCTTTGTTTTTTTTACTCTAAATACAATGCTTTTGCTGCTATTCATGCCACTCTAGTCTTGGATATTGGAAGTGGTCTTGGAACTGTCTTCACCTATAGCACCTCTTATTCATTTAAACTTAATGCCTATGGACAGTTGTTGCTGTTTATATTGTGAGAGTGTTTTGATTGGTCACTGCTGGCAGAGGTTGCGATTGACTCAACGGCAGTGGGTATTTAGTTTTTCAGCAAACGTTGGTGAGATGGTTATACTCTTATATTACTGGTGAAAATGTCAATTGGTACAACTTTTTTGGGAAGCACTTTGGCAGTATTTATCACAAGCCCTAAAAAAGTCATGCCTTTTGAGCTTGTAATTCCACTTTTAGGAATCTTTATGAAAGAAATAATCAGAGATAGAAAAAAATTCATGTTCAAAGATGTTCACTGCAGCATTATTTATAATAGCAAAAATTAGAAGCTAAACCTCTTTGTTGAATACTAAGGTTTTTCTAATTTTTGCTATTATAAATAATGCTGAAATAATAATATTCCATAATGAGAAATTAGGGAAAAGTCATAGAATGAAAATATAGTGAAGCCAATTTAGATATTTTAGGATACTAGTTCCATTAATAGACTCATAATATTAAGTGAAAAAAGGATATAAAATGATCCCAGTATGATCCCAGTTATGTTAAACATATATATAAAGAAAAACATGGATGATGAGATTGAGTTTTTGTACTTTTTTCTGTTTTCCAAATATTCTCTGATAAATGTAACTTATTTTTTAATAAAAATCTTTTTAGTATTAAGCTGGGTATTAAGATATATGAGCAAAGCCAGTGAAGGTTGTTTAGTCTAATAGAGTTTTCACTAATGCAGGTGATTATGAATTATAAATGGATTTTATTTCTAAATTAGTTTTCATACCGGTTGTTCTGTAACCAGAATATGGTTTCATGTATCTTACCATAAGTGATGAAGTTCCTAGGCCAGCCTTCCTCTCCTTCCGAAAAATCGTATTTAAGACAGTATTGTAGAGGAAGAATCTCATTTATGTTGGTGCTACCAGTGTCCCACTGCCACCATCACCTCCTCAGTAGCTTTCTAGGCAATAGTGGGTAGCCTGTGCAGCTCTGTCCATACTTTCAGAGGAAGTACATTCCTTTCTAGGTGAGGCTAGCTATTGATATATAGAGTTTGTTTGTGAGTTGAATGCTTACGTGTTAGGAAATGGTTTTTTGGTATGGGAAATTATAAGTATGAATTTCTATATCACGTGATTTTGTAAGAAAAAAGATCAAAGTATATTTGGATTTTAACTTTTCTGTTAACAGTATTCAGTAAAAGTATGAATATTAAAATGTCATCATGAATTGTTGCCTTTTGTTCTTTTCTAATTATCATATACTTTATAATTGAAATTGCGATAATTTTAGCATGTACAATCAAACATGATGGCCAGTTAGGTTTTTTTTGTTTTTATTTTTTTTTAATGTGTATATAATTCTCCAATATACAATATAAAAACCATGCAGAACTTTTAATGAAGAATTTGAACATATTTAAATTAGGAAGTTTTCAGGCAAGATGTTTCTTTTGTAAACTGCTTCTGTCCAAAGCATTCTGTATATTATCAGAATGAAATATGACAGCACTTTGTCATCGGTTCAAATTGATACTGCACTCTTTGCAGTGACAGCTGAAAAGGCCCACAGGTGCCATATAAAGAGGTGACCATGTTGTCATATTTCATTTCAGCATCCCTTTGCAAAGCCATAATTACCTAATTAGGTTGTTAATTAGGAGATTAGCATTTCACTATATTGATAGAATGCTCTTTACCGGCGTGGGGCTACATACAGATTTGTCTGCCCTAATTTATAATCTCTGCCTTTTTTGTACTTATTTATTTGCTTAAGATCAAATTCAGTTTACCTGAGAATCAATTTGTTTACAAGCTAATGAAACTTTGATCATTGCATTAAAGTTGCTGAGTTAAAATAAGAATGGAATTAAAAGGGTGGTCACATCCCCAAAATTGTAATAAAAATTCTGAGTTGTTATAACTTGTATTCTTGTTAGCATAGGCAACAAACACAGGATAATTCAAATGGTTATTGTAAAAAAATAAATAAACAAAATACAAAAACTACATCTGAAGTGTGGTATAAACTTCTGTAGCCCAAACTAGGCAAAGGAAATTATTTTATTTATCTTTACTAGCAAACCTCCATCATTTATACTTGGGCCTTTATAAAATATGTTAAGTGTTTTGAACGTAGTTTAGAACCTGAAGCTTGCTAATGACTTTAGACAAATATATTCCGTTTTCAGTAGACTTCCTTAGATAGTCATCATGGATCAGGGTTTAAATCATTAGAACCTTCAGTCTCTTAGCCTGTGCTTGGAACATTCTTTTCCCACAGTCTTTGTAGTCTTAATGGAATTTGAACTATTTCACGGTAACTTTCTCTTGGTGAATTATTTGGAGTAAGCACTGTTTCTGTGTGTCTAACATTCTCTTTTGGGAGAGAGAAGCCGAGACAAATGATTTCCATCTATTTTCAGCATAATGTTTATAGTTTGCATTATATGTACCTTTTTGGCTTTTTCTAGTTAAGGAAATTTTAGAACAGTATTAAGAGCACCATTCCCACTGAGATAGTAGATTAGCTCCTTTTGTTTATATTTGGTATTAGCTGTTAAAATGGTAGAATTGCATGTGTGCTGAAGTATTTTTTTACCACACAGTTGTTACAAAGAATTACGTTTATGTTTTATATCTGTATTTTTCTTTTACAGATTTAAAAATAAAATTTACTTAATTGTAATCAGTCAGTATTTACTGAATATGTATTATGTATTAGACAGATGTCTGGAAATTAAGCAATGACAACTACAGACACAGCCCCTGCTCTCAGGGGACTTGCAGTCTAGTATGGGAAAGTACACCTTAGCTTGAGAAGTGTTATAGTAATGAGAGTAAAGGTGAATATAGAGGGGTACCTACTCTGGGCTTGATAAGATCAGATGAGACTTTCTGGGGATAGGTGATGTCTGTATGGGGTGTGAAGGGTAAAGGAGAAAGTGATGTCTGAGCTAAGTGAAAAGACAGAAAGCTGTTCCAAACAGAAGGAATAAATATGAATAAAGTATTGGAAGAAACTGAAAGTTCAGTATGGCTGGAGTAGAAAGAACTAAGAGAGTGAGTGAGAGATGGGGCTACAGAGATAGGCAAGGTTTAATCCTATTCAGCAGTTTGGGAAGTCATTGAAGGATTTTAAGACAAATTAGGAAATAATCGCAGTAGCGTAGGCAAGAGATGAGGGTGGCTGGATTTAAGTTACGGTGATGAAGAGAAGTGGATGAAATCTAGAGAGCGAGAAGGATAGAATTCACAGGACTGGTATTTAAATGGCTTTGGGCTTCGTAGGAAGGAGGAGTCAAGGATTCTGATTTGGGCTTTCTGTTTGTTTTCTTATTTAAGACTGAGAATATGTCTGAGTGCATCATAGATAAGGGTTCTGTAAGTCTTATTTCCTAGTTGACCCAAAAAGGTACAGTGCTAGCAACTAGTTTTCTTTCAGGTAAATTGGGAAGGATACTAACATTTGAGTGTCACCTTTGGGTCCTATATTGGGACAGCTGCTTTGTGCTGTAGTAAGATAATGAAGAAACTGAGACCCAGAAAAATTGTGACATTCTCAGTTTTCTTAGCTACTAGGGTAGTGGAGTTGGGAACACACCCAGATCTTTTAGACTTCCAAAGCCTCTGTGTTTTCCATCATTCCATGTTTCCCTGTTTGTTTTATCCCCTTTAGTTTATTTCAAAGTGAAGAGGAAAATTATTCCCCAAGTACCAGTTCAGTAGGCTGTTGACAGAGGCATTGTGTTAACTCTGTGGCTTCTTGAAACTAGTCTGTGGTGTGGATTCGAGCATTATCTTATGCTCTGATAGAAGCTGCTGCAGCACATGATTTGCCTCAGCGAAGTGAGAAATTCTGTTATGATTTCTGGTACTAGCATTTAATCTTCCAGAATTAGAAATGTAGAGTAGAGGTGCAAATGGCTAACTGCTCAGCTGCTAACTGAAAGGTTGAAGGTTTGAGTCCACTTAGAAGTGCCTCAGAAGAAAGGCATGGCTATCTGCTTTAGAAAAATCAGCCATTGAAAACCCTGTGGAACACATTTCTACTCTGGCACACATGGGATATCACCATGAGTTGGAATCGACACGATGGCACCTGGTAGTAGGTAGTAGTACCTCCCCTCGGGGTCATTTACAGTATGAAGGTTTTCCTTTCCCCAGGGAAAAAGATCGGGAAACTTTTTTTTTTTTTTTTTTTTTGCCTGAGGAGTTTGACATTTCTTTGATGTAATCAACTTATATTACAAATTGTTTTAAAATTTTTATGGTCATGTTGCCTTTCTTGTTCAATTAAGTACTTCGTTGATATTCTTGTGTTCAATCACCTGAACTAGAAGGAATCCAGGGTGCAGTGTGGATTCTCATCTTCCTGGATTTCTGTCTCCTTTCTTTTCTTTTTTTGAATTGAGATATAATTCACATACCCTAAAATTCATCCTTTTAAAGTGTGCCATTCAGTAATTTTTAGATTGTTCATGAGGTTATGCAACCATCACTACTATCTAATTCCAGAACTTTTTTTTTTTGGTTGTGCTTTTGATGAAGGTTTACAGAACAAATTAGTTTCTCATTAAACAATTAATACACATATTGTTTTATGACATTGGTTTCCAACCCCACCACATGTCAGCATTCTCCCCTTCTCCACCTTGGGTTCCCTCTTTCCATTCGTCTAGCTTTCCTGTCCCCTCCTGCCTTCTCATCCTTGCCCCTGGGGTAGTGTGCCCATTTAGTCTCGTATATGTGGTAATTCCAGAACATTTTGATCACCCCAGAAAGAAACCCTGTACTCATTAGCAGTCACTCCTCATTTCTTTCTCCCCCAGCCCCTGGCAACCACTTATTTACTTTCTGTTTATAGATTTGCCTGTTCTGGACATTTCATGTAAATAGAATCATACAATATATGGCCTTTTGTGTCTGGCTTCTTTCACTTAGCGTAATGTTTTCAGGGTACATCCCTGCTGTATGATGTATCAGTACTTCAAATATTCCATTGTATGTATGCACCACAATGGTTTATCCATTTATCAGTTGATGAACATTTGGGTTGTTTCCACTTTTTGGCTATTATGAATAATGCTGCTAGGAACATTCGTGCGCAAGTTTTTGTGTGAACATATGTTTTCAATTCTTTTGGGTATACAGGCAGTCCCTGGGTTACAAACATCTGACTTACGGACTGCACATGCAGCTTTTAAATCATTGAAAAGGGTTCAAGCTTTTTCCTGCGCTAAAAAAAGCCAAAAACCAAACTCACTGCTGTTGAGTCGATTCTAACTTTCAGCAGCAGAATGCCATATCTTTCTTCTGCGAAGCAGCTGGTGGGTTCTAATGGGTTCAAGTCACTGACTTTTTGGTTTTTGCACCTGAGTGCTTAACCACTGCGCCACCTGGGTTCCTCCTCTTGCACTAAAGTAAGGCTAAATAAGAACTATATGCACCTGTTACAACTTACCTACAAATTTGACCTAAAGATACAGTTAGGAATGGATCTCCTTCTTACCTGGGGACTGCATGTATATCTTTGAATGGAATTGCTGGTTATATGGTAGTTCTATGTTTAACCTTTTGAGAAATTGCCAAACTGTTTTCCAAGTATTTGTACCATTTTACATCCCCACCAGCAATATATGAGGACTGTCCCCTTTCTGCTTCTGTTTTCCCCAGACTCTGTATTGCTCTGGTCTAGGCTGGGAGCAACTGTAGGCTGTAGGAGTTCCGTGAGCCCTCTGCCAGCGTTTATTATTTTTTATCTTAGCCATCCTAGTGGGAGTGAAATGGTATCTCATCTTGGTTTTGATTTGCATCTGTCTGATGACTAATGACGTTGAACATCTTTTCATGTGTTTGGTGGCCCTTTGAATGTCCTCTGATAAAATGTCTATTCAAGTCCTTTGCCATTTTATGAGTGGGTTATTTGTCTTTTTGTAGTTAAGTTGTTGACGTTTTGTATATATTTTGGTTATTAGAGTCTTTCCATAGGGTTTTCAGTGGCTGATTTTTTGGAAGATCACCAGGCGTTTCTTCTAGGTGCCTCTGGGTGGACTTTAATTGCCAGCCTTTCAGTTAGCAGCCAAGTGTGTTAACTGTACCATCCAGGGAACCCAGGACATCCTTTAGGCTTCTCAGATTCAGCATGCATATGTTAATTCGTTCGGTCCTTACAACACCCCTATGAGGTAGGTAGGCACTGAAATTATTCCCGTTTACAGATGAGAACATGGACACAGAAGTTGTTACTTTTCTTAGGTCACATAGTTACTGAGTGACCAAGTACAGATTTGAACCTAGGCAGTCTCATGCTTCTTTACCCTCAGCCTCTCCTACATACCCTCTCCCAAACTCCTCCATTGTTTTGGCTTCCCCTACTCCAAAGAATAGTTATCCCCTGTCTACTTCTGTAATATCCCATGCATGGCCAGATGTTAATCTGCAGACCATAGGACAAATTTAGAGGGAATTTTATTTTAAATCTTTCTAATCAAGGAGTCAGTATTACAGATTATTTGTCAGCTCTTCTTTTCCCCTCCCCCCAACTATTTAAGGTGAGTGTATTAGATTAGCAGCCCTGGTGGTGCAGTGGTTAAGAGCTCAAACTGCTAACCAAAAGGTCAGCAGTTCAAATCCATCAGCTGCTCCTTGGAAACCCTGTAGGGCAGTTCTACTCTGTCCTATAGGGTTGCTGTGAATTGGAATTGACTCAGTGGTAACGGGTGTGGTTTTTTCTTGGGGGTGGGTATTAGATTAAATTGGAAGTGATCAATTCCTATTATCTTGACCTTAGTCATCTCTGTGAAGTCTTGTCTAAGTCCAGTTCTAGATATTTTTCCTTTATGTTTCCATACTACGTTGTTAGAGAATTTTTTTAGCCTTCTTTATTGTGACTATTTATGTACTTGTCTTTTCTTCCCTGCTTGACTAAACTTCTTGGAGGTAGGGTCTATGACTTAGCACTATATACTCCTAACTCCAGCATGTAGTAGGAATTCATGTTTGTTGAATTCATGCTTGTTGAATGAACAAGTGAGCCTGTTCATACCTTTATCTAGACTGATGAGGGAAGGTGGTTAAGAAGATTGTGATTAAGTGAGGACTTAAGTTAGAAACGTGAGGTGTCATACTGTAGTGGTTTGGAGCAGGCATTCTGGAACCAGGCTGCCTAGGGTTTATCCTGGCTCCGTCTCTTACTAGTTGTATGATCTTGGGCAAGTGTGATTCAGTTTACTGATAATGTAAAACATGATCAATAATAGAATCTTCCTCATAATTATGTAAATGCTTAAGGTGCCTGTTAAATAAATAAGCAAGCTTCTGGGACCTAGAGAATTGAATAATCTACTTAAATTGTACTTTGTGAAACACTCCTACCCTAATTGTAGAATTTATCATAGACAGAATGAAACCAGTACTGCTTGTCCTATTGTCAAGTTTGATCCACCATAGTGATAGTAAGAAAGGGTAGTCTAGAAGGTTATAAAAAATACTTGCTAAAGCTACTGTTGTTTTGTCAATAATAACAATAACAACAGTGACCATTTATTGAGATTATGAAAGCTCTATTCAAATGAAAGTACAAAGTACTTTTCAAAATCACATAAAATAGTTTGGAGATTATCTGCTGGTTAGATTGTCTCATTACTGTCCTCCATTCCTTAGGAGTTGAATGAATCAGTTTGATAGTAGACAGTTTATTTATTTTCCTTCCCAAAAGATGTAGCTAGAACAAGAAAAAGTCAATAATATTGCACCTTGAATTTGTATAGTGTTTTTTTAATTTTTGTAAGTACTCTGTTTTGTTTTATAGCAGCGTTCTTATGAAGCGGATAAGTAGGACATATGCTATAGATATTTTACTGCTAAAGAAATGGAGTCAGAGGCATCTGATTCGCCTGAAGTCTTCCCATAGCTAATCCCTAGGCAAACTAGGGACAGCAACCTGGAACTCTAGACTTGCAGCCGATTATGTATTTTTATAATCACTTTCTCATTTTCTGGTAATATTAGTTTCTTTTATAATAATGCTCAGAAGATAACTGCATTATTTACTAACTTAATTATGGTTATAAGTTTCTATATATAATAGCATTAGAAAGATAGGTGGTGATAATTCCCATTCAAAGCAGTTAACATGGTTTACCTTTGTAGAGGATTTGCTGCCAACTTCCTGATACTATTACAGTCTTCCTTGTCAAAAAAGGGATTCATTATACCTCTGTCCTTAGAGTCTGGACCATGAGACAGTGGTGTAGGTAAAACATGTAATTCTTTTGACACTTCGAGGAAAAACAGTACGAAGCAAAAATACACAAAACTTTTCAGATAGGGCTCTAGGGTAAAGTTTTCCCCATTCCATCTCCCCCCACGCCCACACCCCATATGATTAGAATAGAATTTGAGTGCTGAAAAGGCCCTTCGTATGGTTAGTGAG
The DNA here is from genome assembly GCA_030035585.1 of Dugong dugon. Taxonomy (NCBI): domain Eukaryota; kingdom Metazoa; phylum Chordata; class Mammalia; order Sirenia; family Dugongidae; genus Dugong; species Dugong dugon. The sequence continues at coordinate 70,262,474 of CM057471.1, read as the reverse complement.
CTGCAACTGCTAACCAAAAGATTGGCAGTTCGAATCCACCAGTTGCTCCTTGGAAACCCTATGGAGCAGTTCTTCTCTGTCCTATAGGATCACTGTGAGTCGGAATCGACTCGACAGCAATGGGTTTTCGGGTATTTTCAATCTCCACATTTTACAAAATGAGACCACAGATGAGGTTTAAAGAAGTGACTTGTCCAAAGCCATGTAATTGGTTCCTGATAATTAGCGAACTAGAACTTAGGTTTCCTGAGTGGTTTTTGCAATAAACTATGTTGCTTCCCTTAATTGATGGTGTGGTTAATCTGAGAGCCAGGTAAGTGGAAACATAACTCAGTTGAGTTCTTCCACTTGTTGAAGCAAACTTAACACTAAGGAGACACTAAAAAGAAAATAAATCTAAGACTGTACATAGTGAGAGACATATATATAGAACCAGCACCATGGATAAAGGGACCTTCATTATGAAAATCATGGCACAGACCCTTGGGAACAAGGAAGATTAATTTGTTTGTCTATTCATTTCATTCTTAGCTCTTACTGGATGCCAGCCATTACACTCCTTAAAACTGGCAGCACACGATGAATAAGAGAGTGTCCTTAAGGAGCCTTGAAGTTTAGATGAGGAAACCAACATACCGGATTATTATAAAAAGTAGTGTTATTTATTTGTTCATTCATTCATTTGTTCATTAAATCCTTAACATAGCAGCTAGAGAGAGCCTTTTAAAGTGTGTGTTCGCTCATATCAGTGCTCTGCTCATAATCCTTCAATGACTCTCTGTTTTACTTGGGCTAAAAGCCAGAGAGTCCTTCAGAAGACCTGCCAGGTTCTAAATGATTTTCCCTGCTCTTCCAGACCTCATCCTGTACGACTTGCTCACTTGCTGTACTCTAGTAACACTGGCCTTCTTGCTGTTCTTCAGGCATGCTCTTGAGTGCTTGGTGATGCACTTCTCTCAGATATCCACCTGGCTTGTTCCCTTATCTCCTTCAAGTGTTGACTTTCCCAGTAAGGCGTCCTCAATTACTTTATTTACAGTTGCATCCCATGACTCCACCCACCCAGCATGCCCCATTTCTCTTTCATACTTTTTCTCCATAACACTTTTATCCTCTAACTTATTATATAATTTACTTCTCTCTTTTGTTCCTCTCTCCCCATTTGAATGTCAGCTCCATGAGGGCAGAAAGTTCTGTCTGCTCTGTTTTCTGTTGTATCCCTGGCACTTAGAACAAACAGTGCCTGGTACGTGGTAGGTATTTAATAAATATTTGTTGAATGAATAATACTTTGTGAAACACTCCTACCCTAATTGTAGAATTTATCATAGACAGAATGAAACCAGTACTGCTTGTCCTCTAGTGCCTACTAGAAAGAGGCAATGTGCTGGATTAATTATTTAGGAGAAGTAGGGAGAAAATACAGTTCATTGAGAATACAAAGGAGGGAGCAGCTAACCTGGTCTATGGGAGGGTTCCTGGAAGAATTCACTATTGAATTGGATTTGGAAGTATGGGTAGGACGTAGCCAGGTAAAGAAGGGTGGGTGGGCTTTTCAGACCAAGGGATAAGTTTGAGGGAAGTCAGCTTATCTTTATGGTAGTAATTTGTGTTATGCTGCTCTTTGGGGTAGGTTAAAATTTCAGAAAACAGATGTAGGGGGTTGAACTTTGTTTAGTACCTTAGAAGATCTCAGCAAAGGCTTTTTTAAAATTTTTTTATTGCACTCCAGGCGAAGGCCCACAGAACAAATAGTTTCCCATGAAGCAGCAGTACAACACACTGTTCCATGACACTGGTCAGCAGTCCCACAACATGTCACCTCCCTCCCCTCTCGACCCTTCCTTCCTTTCCCTTTTGGTGAAAATATACATAGCCAAAGATACACCACCCCAAAAACCTCCACATGCACAGTCCGGTGACATCGACCACGCTCCTCTAGCCATGCTGCCACTCTCACCCCAGATGAAAGCCCACAGAACAAAAAGTTTCTCATCCAACAGTACACACATTGCCCTACGACAAGGGCCAACAACCTCACAACACATCAACACTATCCCCACTCAACCCCGGGTTTCAGCAAAGATTTTAGAATCAACGTTCTATAGTTTAGTCTCAGTACAAATGAAACTCGGTTTCGAGGGAGTTGGAAATTGCCACAAACTTAGTGACTTCGAACAACACATTGCTGCAGGGCTTCTCAACTTTGGCATTATTGATATTTTTTGAGGGTGTAGTTCTTAGTTGTGGGGCTGTCCTAGGCATTGTAGAATGGTTAGCAGCATCCCTGGTATCTACCCACTAGGTACTGCTAGCACCCCATCCCCTAGCTGTGATAACCAGAAATGTCTCCAGACATTGCCAGATGTCCCCTGGAGTAAAAATTGCTTCCCTACTTGAGAACCACTGTATTAGAACCACTGAATTACTGTGTTGGGGTCTAGAGATTCTTGTCTTCATCAACTTTCCAAATGATTGGGAGAGATATTTAATACCTTAATAGAGTAACCACATTTCCGTATCTAGAATTAGGTCAAAAAAGGAGAAATGGGTAATTCCTTACAAATGATATTCATATAGCTAACTGTAATGGAAGTAGAAATAAAGTATTTTTAAAACAGTTTGAACTCTGGGAATTGGGCAAGGGTTTGCAGAGGATGAGATGTGAGAGTTGTGCTTAGAATAATAAAAGTTTGTATTGGAGGAGAAGGGTGCATCTCAAACAAAGGAAGTATCACTACCAACTCCCAGGAACATGTTGAGAGTAGTCCTGGGAGTTGCACGGTGGGGAGGAGTGGGTGAGGGAAAGTGGTTTGTAGGGAGCCTTGTTATATGGAGGGGGTTAGGCTTGTTTCCCTGTACTCTACTTTATTGGTTTTCTATTGCTGCATAACGAATTACCAGAAATGTAGCAATTTAAAACAACACAAATTTATTATCTCAGTTTCTGAGGTGTAAGAATTTGGCATGGCTTTAGCTGGGTTCTCTGCTCAGGGCCTCACAGGAGTGAAATCAAGGTGTCAGGTGGCTATGGCCTCATCTGGAGGGTAAGTTTTGCTTCCAGACTCTCTCAGGTTGTTGGCAGATTTTATTTCCTTGTGGCTGTGTGACTGAGGCCCCATTTGCTTGCTAGCTGTTGGCCAGGAGGACTCTCAGCTTATAGTCATGTGTAGTTCCACATTATGGCTGTTTGCTTCTTCAAGGCCAGGAGGACAATCTCTCTCTCTCTCTCTCTTTTTTTTTTTTTGATTGTGATGTAAATGAAAGTTTACAGTTCAAGTTAGTTTCTCATATAAAACTTTATACACACACTGCTGTGTGACCCTAGTTGCACTCCGCATACTGTGACAGCACACTCCTCCTTTCCACCCCGGATTTCCCGTGTCCATTCAACCAGCTCCTTTCCCTTTCTGCCTTCTCATCTCACTTCTGGACAGGAACTGCCAATTCAGACTCATGTATCTACTTGAGCAAAGGAGCACACTCTTCACGAGTATCATTTTATGTTTTATAGGTCAGTCTAATCTTTGTCTGCAGAGCTGGCTTTGAGAATGGTTTTAGTTTTGGGCTAACAGAGAGTCTGCGGGCCATATCTTCCGGGTCCCTCCAGTCTCAGACCATTAAGTCTGGTCTTTTTACATGAATTTGAGTTCTGCACCCCACTTTTCTCCTGCTGCATCAGGGACTGCCTGTTGTGTTCTCTGTCAGGATGGTCATTGGTGGTAGCTGGGCACCATCTAGTTCTTCTGGTCTCAGGCTGATGGAGTATCTGATTTATGTGGCCCTTTTGGTCTCTTGGGCTAATATTTTCCTTGTGTCTTTGGTGTTCTTCATTCTCCTTTGCTTCAGGTGGGTTGGGACCAGTTGATGAATCTTTAGGTGGCTGCTCGCGAGCTTTGAAGACCCCAGATGCTACTCACCAAAGTGGGATGCAGAACATTTTCTTAAAAAACTTTGTTAGGTTGATTGAACTAAATGTCCTCTGAAACCACGGTCTGCAGATCCCTGCCCCTGCTACTCTGTCCCTCAAAGTACTTGGTTGTATTCAGGAAACTTCTTAGTTTTTGGTTTAGTCCAGTTGTGCTGAGTTTCCGTGCAGTGTGTGTTGTCCTTCCCTTCACCTAAGATAATTCTTGTCTACTATCTGGTTAGTGAATACCGCTCTCCCTCCCTCCCCACCCTCATAACCATCAAAGAATGTTTTTTCTGTGTTTAAACCTTTTCTTGAGTTCTTTTTTTAAAATGTTTTTTAATTGCTGTAATTAAATGAAGTTTACATTTCAAGTTAGTCTCCCATACAGAATGTTTTTTCTTTTTTTTTTTTTATATACATTGTTATGAGACCCCATCTGGTCACCCCATTCTGCGACAGCACACTTATCCCCTCCGCCCCTGATTCCCCATGAACATTTAACCAGCTCCTGACTCTCTCTGCCTTCCCATCTCACCTCTGGACAGAGGCCGCCCCTTTGGTCTCTTGTGTCTACTTGACTAAGAGGCACATTCTTCACAAGTATCACTTTATGTCCCACAGTCCAGTCCAATCCCTGTCTGAAGAGTTGGCCTTGGAAATTGTTTTAGTCCTGGGGTGATAGAGAGACCAGGGGCCGTGCTTTCCAGGGCACCTCCAGTCTCAGTCAGACCATTAAGTCTGATCTTCTTACTAGAATTTGAGTTCTGCATCCCTTCCTTCTACTGCTCCATCAGGGACCCTCTGTTGTGTTCCCTGTCAGGATGTTCATTGGTGGTAGCCAGGCACCATCTAGTTCTTCTGGTCTCAGGCTGATGAAGTCTCTGGTTTACGTGGCCCATTCTGTGTCTTGGGCTAATACTTTCCTTGAGTCTTTGGTGTTCTTCGTTCTCCTTTACTCCAAGTGGTTGGGACCAATTGATGCATCTTAGATGGCTGCTTGCAAGCTTTTAAGACCCCAGATGCCACTCAGCAAAGTAGGATGCAGAACATTTTCTTAATAAAGTTTGTTATGCCAGTTGACATAGATGTCCCCTGAAAGTGTGGTCCCCAGACCCCGCATCCTTGCCACTTTGTCTCTCAGAGTATTTGATTGTATTAAGGAAACTTCTTAGCTTTGGTTTAGTCCAGTTGTGCTGGCTTCCCCTGTAGTGTGTGCTGTCCTTCCCTTCACCTAAGCTGATTCTTATCTACTATCTAGTTAGTGAATAACCCTCACCCTCCCTCCCCACCCCTGTAACCATCAAAGAATGTTTTCTTCTGTGTTTAAACCTTTTCTTGAGTTCTTATAATAGTGGTCTTATACAATATTTGTCCTTCTGTGACTGACTAAATTCACTCAGCATAATGACCTCCAGACTCCTCCATGTTATGAGATGTTTCATGGATTCATTGTTATTCTTTATGATTGCATAGTATTCCGTTGTGTGAATATACCATAATTTATTTATCCATTCGTCTGTTGATGGGCACCTAGGTGGTTTCTATCATTTTGCTATTGTGAACAGTGGTACAGTGAACATGGGTGTGCATGTATCTATTCGTGTGATGGCTTATTTGTCTAGGGCATATTCCAAGGAGTGAGATTGCTCAATTGTATGGTACTTCTATGTCTAGCTTTTTAAGGAAGCACTAAATCGATTTCCAAAGTGGCTGTACCATTTTACATTCCTACCAACAGGGTATAGGTGTTCCAGTCTCTCCACAACCTCTCCAGCATTTATTAATTTGTGTTTTTTGGATTAATGCTACCCTTGTTGGGGTGAGATGGTATCTCATTGTAGTTTCGATTTATATTTCTCTAATGGCTAGTGATTGTGAGCGTTTCCTTATGTATCTGGTAGCTGCCTGAATGTCTTCTTTGGTGAAGTGCCTGTTCATATCCTTTGCCCATTTTTAAATTGGATTATTTGTCTTTTTGTTGTTGAAGTTTTGCAGTATCTTGTAGATTTTAGAGATTAGACACTGATGGGATTTATCGTAGCCAAAATTTTTTTCCCAGTCTGTAGATTGTCTTTTTACTCTTTTGGTAAAGTCTTTTGATGAGCATTAAGTGTTTGATTTTTAGGAGCTCCCAGTTACCTAGTTTCTCTTCTGATGTTTGTGCATTGTTAGTAATGTTTTGTGTTCTGTTTATGCCATGTATTACGGCTCCTAGTGTTGTCCCTATTTTTTCTTCCATAATCTTTATTGTTTCAGATTTTATATTTAGGTCTTTGATCCGTTTTGAGTGAGTTTCTGTGCATGGTATGAGGTATGGGTCTTGTTTCAGTTTTTTGGAGATGGATATCCATTTATGCCAGCACCATTTGTTAAAGAGACTGTCTTTTCCCCATTTAATGGACTTTGGGCCTTTGTCAAATATCAGCTGCTCTTAGGTGGATGATTTTACATCTGGATTCTCAATTCTGTTCCATTGGTGTATGTATCTGTTGTTGTACCAGTACCAGGCTGTTTTGACTACCGTGGCAGTATAATAGGTTCTAAAATCAGGTAGTGTAAGGCCTCCCACTTTGTTCTTCTTCAGTAATGCTTTACATATCCAAGGCCTCTTGTCTTTCCATATGAAGTTGGTGATTTGTTTCTCCATCTCATTAAAAAATGCTGTTAGAATTTGGATCGGGATTGCATTGTATCTGTAGATCGCTTTGGGTAGAGTTGACATTTTCACAATATTGAGTCTTCCTATCCACGAGCAAGGTATGTATTTCCACTTATGGAGGTCTTCTCTGGTTTCTTGCAGTAGTGTCTTGTAGTTTTCATTGTATAGGTGTTTTACATCTCTGGTTAGATTTATTCCTAAGTATTTTATTTTCTTGGTGGCTATTGTAAATGGTATTGAATTGGTGATTTCATCTTGGAAGTTCTCTTTGTTTGTGTAGAGGAATCCAGCTGATTTTTGTATGTTTATCTTGTATCCTGATACTTTACTAAAATCTTCAATTATTTTCAGTAGTTATCTTGTGGATTCTTTGGAGTTTTCTGTGTATAAGATCATATCATCTGCAAATAGAGATACTTTTCCTTCTTCATTACCAATTTGGATGTACTTTATTTCTTTTTCTAACCTAACTGCCCTGGCTAGGACCTCCAGCACAATGTTGAATAAGACTCGTGATAAAGGGCATCCTTGTCTGGTTCCTGTTCTCAAGGGGAATGCTTTGAGACTCTCTACATTTAGGATGATTTTGGCTGTTGGCTTTGTATAAATGCTGTAAATTATGTTGAGGAATTTCCTTTCTATTCCTATTTTGCTGAGAATTTTTATCATGAATGGGTGTTAGACTTTGTCAAATGCCTTGTCTGCATCAATTGATACGATCATGTGGTTGTCTTTTGTTTTATTTATGTGATGGATTACATTGATTGTTTTTCTAATGTTGAACCATCCCTGCAGACCTGGTATAAATCCCACTTGGTCCTGGTGAATTATTTTTTTGATATGTTGCTGAATTCTGTTGGCTAGAATTTTGTTGAGGATTTTTATGTCAGTGTTCATAAGGGATATTGGTCTGTAATTTTCTTTTTTTGTGGTATATTTACCTGGTTTTGGTATCAGGGTTATGCTGACTTCATAGAATGAGTTTGAGAGTATTCCATGTTTTTCTATACTCGGAAATACCTTTAGTATTATGGTGTTAACTCTTCTCTGAAAGTCTGGTAGAATTCTCCAGTGAAACCATCAGGGCCAGGGCTTTTTTTTGTTGGGAATTTTTAAATTACATTTTCAATCTCTTCTTTTATTATGGGTTTATTTAGTTGTTCTACCTCTGTTTGTGTTAGTTTAGGTAGGTAGTGTGTTTCTAGAAATTTGTCTACTTCCTCTAGGTTTTCAAATTTGTTAGAGTACAATTTTCCATTATGTTCTGTTATGGTACTTTTAATTTCAGTTGAGTCTGTTGTGATATCGCCCATCTCATTTCTTATTCGGGTTATTTGCTTCTTCTCCTGTTTTTCTTTTGTCAGTTTGGCCAACCGTTTATCGATTTTGTTGATGTTTTCAGAGAACCAGCTTTGGGTCTCGTTAACTCTTTCAATTGTTTTTCTATTCTCCAGTTTAATTCTGCTCTAATTTTTGTTATTTCCTTTCTTCTGACGCTTGAGGGCTTCTTTTGCTGCTCTCTTTCTATTTGTTTGAGTTGTAGTGTTAATGTTTTTCTTTTTTTATTGTACTTTAGATGAAGGTTTACAGAAAAAGTAGTTTTTCTTTAAACAGTTAGTACACACATTGTTTTATGACATTGGTTAACAACCCCACGACATGTCACCACTTTCTCTTCTTGACCTTGGGTTCCCTATTACCAGCTTTCCTGTCCCCTCCTGCTTTCTCGTCCTTGTCCCTGGGCTGTTGTGCCCCATTAGCCTCATTCTGTTTTATGGGGCTGTCTAAGCCGGAAGGGTGAAGCTCGGGAGTGACCTAATTACTGAGCTATAACGGTGGCCAGGGGCCATACTCTTGGTGTTTCTCCAGTCTCTGTCAGGCCAGTAAGTCTGGTCGTAAGGGTTTGTGTTTTGATTTTGGCTCTTTCTTCTTTTTGGATGTGTGCATTTATTGCTATAAACTGACCTCTGAGCACTGCTTTTGCTGTGTCCCGCAGGTTCTGGTAGCAGTGTTTTCATTCTCATTTGATGCTATGAATTTCTTTATTCTGTCCTTAATTTCCTATAACCTAGTAGTTTTTGAGCAAGGTATTGTATAGTTTCCACGTGTTTGATTTTTTCTTCCTTGCTTTTTCTGTTACTGATTTCTACTTTTATGGCTTTATGGTCAGAAAAGATGCTTTGTAATATTTTGATGCTTTGGATTTTGTTAAGGCTTGCTTTATGGCCTAATATGTGGTCTATTCTGGAGAATGTTCCATTTTTTGTTGGAAAATAAAGTATATTTGGCTGCTGTTGGGTGGAGCGTTCTGTATATGTCTGTGAGATCAAGTTGGTTGATTGTGGTATTTAGATCTTCCATGTCTTTGTTGAGCTTCTTTCTGGATGTTCTGTCCTTCACCAAAAATGGAGTGTTGAAGTCTCCTACTATTATTGTGAAACTGTCTGTCTCTCTTTTCAATGCTCCGTTAGAGGTTGTTTTATGTATTTTGGAGCCCTGTCATTGGGTGTGTAAATATTTATTATGGTTATGTCCTCCTGGTATATTGACCCTTTAATTGTTATATAGTGTCCTTCCTTACCCTTTGTGGTGGATTTTACTTTAAAGTCTATTTTTTTAAAATTGTTGTAGTTTAAGTGAAAATTTACAATTCAAGTTAGTCTCTAATACAAAAATTTATGCATACATTGTTATGTACCCTAATTATTCTCCCTCTACTGTTATAGCACACTCCTCTTAAAGTCTGTTTTGTCAGAGATTAGTATTGCCACTCCTGCTCTTTTTTGAGTGTTGTTTGCTTGTTATATATTTTTTCCATCCTTTTAGTTTGTTTGTGTCTTTAAGGTGTGTCTCTTGTGGGAAGCATATAAATGGATCGTGCTTTTTAATCCATTCTGCCACTCTCTGTCTCTTTATTGGTACATTTAGTCCATTTGCATTCACTGTAATTATTGATAGGTATGAGTTTAGTGCTGTCATTTTGATGTCGCTTTTTTTGTGTGTTGTTGACAGTTTCTTTGTCCCATTTAATTTTCTGTGCTGAGTCGTTTTTCTTTATGTATTTTCTTCTCATCCTTTTCATTGTTGTTGATTTTGTATTTGCTGATTCTTTATGTTTTTCTTGTTTTTTTATTTTCATGTATATGATTGTTATTTTCCTTTGTGGTTACCTTAATATTTACCCCTTTTTTAAAAAATTTAAACCAGTCTTTTATTATTTTATATTGCCTTGTCTTCCTCTCCATATGAAAGATCTGTGACTACAGTGTTTAGTCCTTCTTTTTTGTTTTAATGTTGTCATCTTTTACATATTGACCTCTCTGTTTCTCTGTTTTCAGCATTTTAGCTTTGATTTGTTTTTATGTCTTCCCTATCTGGTTGCTCTGTCCTGTGTTCTGTCTTGGATTGTTATCTGATATTGATTTTCTAACAGGAGGACTCTCTTTAGTATTTCTTGTGATTTTGGTTTGGTTTTTGCAAATTCCTTAAACTTCTGTTTATCTGGAAATGTCCTAATTTCACCATCATATCTGAGAGATAGTTTTACTGGATATATAATTCTTGGCTGCCAGTTTTTTCCTTCAAGGCTTTGTATATGTCATCCCATTGCCTTCCTATCTGCATGATTTCTGCTGAGTAGTCCGAGCTTAGTCTTACTGACTCTCCTTTGTAGATGACTTTTTGTTTATCCCTAGCCACTCCTAAAATTCTCTCTTTATTTTTGGTTTTAGCAAGTTTGATTAGATCTTGGTAACTTTCTTTTGGGATCTGCCTTGTGTGGGGTTCGATGAGCATCTTGGATAGATATCTTCTTATCTTTCATGATATCAGGGAAGTTTTCTGCCAATAAATCTTCAACAATTCCCTCTGTATTTTCTGCCCCTTTCCCCCCCGCCCCCCTGTTCTGGTACTCCAGTCACTCGTAGGTTCTTCCTCTTGATAGAATCCCACATAATTCTTAGGGTTTCTTCATTTTTTAAAGTTCTTTATCTGATTTATCTTCAAATAAGTTGGTGTCAAGTGCTTTATCTTCAATCTCACTAATTCTGACTTCCATTGCCCCATTTCTGCTCCTATGACTTTCTGTTGAGTTGTCTGATTTTGAAATTTTCTTGTTAATCTTCTGGATTTCTGATTGCTGTCTCTTTATGGATTCTTGCAGCCTGTTAAATTTGTCATTATGTTCTTCTCTAGTCTTCTTAAATTCCTCTGTTGCTTTGTCTTTGTGTTCCTTGGCTTGTTCTGCATTTTGCATGATCTCCTTCCTGATCTCTTGAAAAGTTCTGTATATTAATCTTCTGTATTTTACCTCTGGTAATTCCAAGAACTTTTCTTCCTCTGGAAGATTTCTAGATTCTTTGTTTTGGGAGCTTGCTGAAGCCATCATGGTCTGCATCTTTATGTGATTTGATATTGACTGTTGTCTCTGAGCCATCAGTAAGTTATTATATTTATTTTATGTTTGCTTACTGTGTCCTAGCTTCTTGTTTTGTTATGTTTTGATATGCCCAGATGGGCTGCTCGTGTGAGCTAGTTTGATCATTGACACCTTTGAAGATCTAATGTCCTGTCACCAGGTGGTTAGATCTGTTACTAGATACGTGAGCCCAGGATTCCCTTTACTTTTCTTGTATGAGTTCAGCTCAGGTGCCCAGGTAGTCAGTCACCAAGTATGTGGTCCAGACTCTCATCTACAGTCCTGGATGGGCAGGGGTGATTAGTGTAGGCATAGGTATCTGGTTGCAGTATGGAGTCGTGCGCTAAGCAAGGCATAGGGCTGATGGCTGCCCCTGAGTGTCTGGGAGGAAAGTGTGTCCCTGTTCCCTTGAGTGCATTGTGGGTAGGTTTTGCAGCCAGAATATGGACACCCAGTGCTGTTGGCTCTAAGGACTGGGAGGCATCACTTATTCTTGGACCCCTGTTGGAGATGGCTAGGTGACGTGGGTGGAGCCACCAGTCCTCAGGCCCCTGAGGTGGGTAGGTGAGGACCCTGCTAAGTGGGCAGCATGGTGTCAAATGCTGTAAACCTGGCACTCCACCATGTAGCTGACAGTTGAAGTTAGGCTTCAGGTATATACCTAGTTGTACTGTACTAATGAGGGCCTACCCTGTTGAAATGGGCCCACAGAAGTCTATGCAGGGGTGAAAGGCATTCAAAGACCTGGAACCCTTAATGCCTGTGTTTCGTCAAAGGAGCTGTACCTGTCCTAAATTCCCGGCTTAGGGGAGCTGGCAGATTATATGGTTTTTGTTTGTTAATTTGTTCTTTTTCCAAGACCAGGAGAATGGCTCAGGGCACGTGACGGGTCCTTATTTCCTTACTTTTGGCCCAGGGGACGCACCAGTCACTGAAGCCGTCGCGGGACCTGGTGAAGAGCAGGGGGAAGGGGGGGGCAGGTAAATTGGATTGAGTTTTTTCCCAAAGGAGGTGTTTTTGATCCACATGGTAGGTTAGACGCGTGTGCTTATCTTTGCCTTTTGAGCACTGCTTTTCACTGGTTCTGGAGGCTTGAGTAGACTGTCCACTGCTCGGTCTCTCCTGATGTGGAAAATGACTCCCCAGCGCCACTGCTTGCCTCACCACATGCGCTGGCTTCAGGGTACCTGTTCCCGCTGATCAGTTCTGGCAATTCCTCATTGCTTCTGAACTGTCTCTCCCTCCCTCTGTTGCTCAGTCCGATTCCTCAACTTTGCCTTTGGTATTCAGGGCTCCTAGATTGTTATATATAATCTATTCACTTGTTTTTTCGGGTCTTTGTTGTAAGAGGGACCACGGGAAGTGTTTGACTACTCTGCCACCTTGGCCCCGCCTCAGGACAATCTCTCTTTTAGAGAGATGGACTAAGATGGCACCTTATATAATGTAATATAATCAAGCAAGTGACTGACTAACTCATCGCCTTTGCCGTATTCTATTGGCTGGAAGCAAGTCAAGTTCAACCTACACTCATGGGGAGGAGATTACACAAAGATTTGGATGCCAGGAGGTAAGAATTTCAGGGGTGATCTTAGATTTCTGTCACATACTTTCTGTTCCATAAAGGCAGTGGCCAGGTCTTTTAAAATTTTTATCAGCATTGTATCTCCAATACAATGGCACATAGTAAGTGCTTTATAAATATTTAAGTATTTGTCAAATGAATGAAATCAATGAATGAGTATTTGCTAGGCAATTGAGTGCTGTTTAAAGTTTCAGCTCATACATTGGTAATTTCACATTGAGAATCAGTCTAGTTTGTTTGGCATTATTTGTATTCGTGACTAGGTAAAACTGTAAACAGTTTACCTGAGATCCTAAAGTAAAACCTACAGTTATTTATTATCGCAAATGTTAGTCAAATCTAGTATGTCAGAGACAATACCCATTGGAAAAATAATTTCGGGCTACATTACACCAAACTAGTAGATTTCTTGTAGCAGTCAGAGACGTTGGCAGTTTTAGGGTTCGGGGGGTGGTGGGTGGTTAGGTTGTCTGAAGTTTTACAGCTATTGCTAGCTAATAAACATTATTTGAAAACACTTCGGAAATACTGTTTTATAACAGTTACATAATAATAGATTTTAGTCTAACATTGCTTTATATCTAGTTTAGTGTGATTAATAATCACAATTGTTCTTCATACTTATTGTGGTAGACATCTGTTGAGCAAAATTTAGATTTTGAGTTGTCCATTGATAAAGTTCCATTTTATCTTCACAAAGTTAGGTATTTCTGTCACCAAAGCTTGTTGTTTTAGGTGACTCCCTATAGGTCCTTCTCATATCTAGATTTATGGTCACTCTCTGCCCTTCAGTTATGTCCATGGAGAAGTTTGAGAGGCACTATACTATACTAGGCTCCCTTAAAATGAGCCTTGGTGGATGGTAAGATTCAGAGGCATTTTAGGTGGAGGTTAGTAGTACAAGGCAAGAAAATCAAGGTCAGGGCGCCTTTGTCTAAAGGAGACATTTGATAAAGGAGACCTTGCTTCCTGGTAGATTGGTGGGGGACTGTTTGCTCCCAGGTGGCCTCACTCATGCATCAGGCGGCATCAACTGGGATAACTGGAGTGATGGGAATAGCTGAGCCTCTCTCCATGTGGTTTTTATCTCCAGCTTCTTTACGTGATGCCGAAGTGCTCTAAGGAGGAGACAGCAGAAGCTTCAAGCCTTTTGAAGCGGCGATTCAGAAGTTATACAGTGTTACCTCCGCTAGATTCTGCTGTTATTGGGTGCCATCGAGTCGATTTCCCACTCATAGCAACCCTATGTGACAGAGTGGAACTGCCTCATAGGGTTTCCTAGGCTGTAATCTTTATGGGAGCAGGTCACTGGGTCTTTCTCCCAAGGAGCTGCTAGGTGGGTTCTGACTGCCAAGTTTTTGGTCAGCAGCCAAGTGCTTAACCAGCGTGTGTTTACCAGTGCTCCATGCTAGATTCTGTTAGTCACAGCAAATCACAGCGTGAGCCCAGATTCAGAGGATCGGGAAATGGACTCCACCTCTCAGCTGCAAAGGCTTTGTGGCCTTTTAAAAATCCATCAGTGATTTTGGGCAAGTTACTTAACTCCTCTAAGCTTTTTTTGTTTAATCTTTAAAATGGGGTTAATAATTGCCTACCTCCTGGGGTGGTTGTGGGGATTAAAAATGGTGTTTACATGGAAAGTGATTAGCAGATCGCATAGTAAGAGCTCAGTAAATGTCATCTGTACTGTTCCCCCTTGAATTTCTGCCTAATGACGGCCTGCTGTTAGGTGCCCTAGAGTTGGTTCTGAGTCATAGAGACCCTGTATACAACAGAACTAAATGCTACCTGGTCCTGCACCATCCTCAAAATTGTTGCTGTGTTTCAGTCCATTGTTGAAGCCACTGTGTCATTCCATCTTGTGGAAAGTCTTTCTCTTTTTTGCTGACCCTCTACTTTACCAAGTGTGATGTCCTTCTCCAGGGACTGGTTCCTCCTAATAACATGTCCCGAGTACTCGAGACGAAGTCTCACCATCCTCACTTCTAAGGAGCCATTCTTCAATGCCACCTTGCTTCTACCTGAAGCCTTCTGTGACTTTCCTGTCTCTTGGAAAATATATTAGTGTCTCATTTGGTGGTTAGCATATATTGCCTTATGTTACTGTTATATACGTGACCTAACTCCTCTATGAAGTTTGTAAGTATGTATGAACTTCCTCTGCTGAAGTTTGTAAGCCTCTGGAGGGTGCAGGCCAGTGTTGATACAATTTTTCCTAAGATTCCATTTGCCTAGCACTCAGGTAAATCTCATATTATTCAAAAGAAGATACAAGCATTTCTTTTTTATTGTTTTAATTTAATTTAGTAAGTACTTTTGGAGCCCTGGTGTTGTAGTGGTTAGGTGATATGACTGCTAACCAAAACGTCGGCAGTTCCTATCCACCAGCCACTCCTTGGAAACCGTATGGGGCAGTTCTGCTCTGTCCTTTAGAGTTGCTATGAGTTGAAATCGACTCGATGGCAACGAGTTTAAAGTATTTTTAGTCAAAGTATGGAAATAAAAAATGTGAAAGGAAAAATAAACTCTCCAGATATATGGTCCCACTATTTACTGTTTAACGAAATTAGGCATATTCACATAGAGGATATTTTAATTCCCTCAGGGGGGTAGGAAAACTCACTTTTTGCTAGTCTGAAAAATGAGGTTTAATTTAAAGTGGAAAGAGAAAGATATTTTAAAACATTAAAGTGTATTTTATTTTAATGGTCACTTCAGTTACTTTCACATTCCAGGAGGTATGAATTTTGAACTTTAACGAGATCCAAGAATGTTGAAATCTTAGTGAAAAACAGGATCGGTTGGTTTTTATAAACAGATGACTTTGTATGTAATAAAAAAGGCTTTTGTTTTTCTAACTTGTGATCATTGCTTGTGCAAAATAAACGTGAGTGCGCAGGAATCCTGTACAGGAGTCAGATTTAGCTTGCCTAATGCTAGCAGAGTGAAGTCGGGGTACAGTGGGAAGAGGTTAAAAAAAAAAAAAAAAATCTCGCATCTGCTGTTACATGATGTTAACTCCCTCAGCAGACGTTAAATCACTTCAAGTACAATAATAGTGTGGGAGGTAAATTAACTAACCATTAACAATCTTATAAATACACAATTAACATGCCAGCATTTATATGACACATTGATGGGGCAGCAGTAATTTTTGATTGGGAGTTTGCAGACCTTTGAGAAGCCTCAGGCTGTTGCTTATTCTGACAAGTTTTCACAGATTGCAGGTGAGGGGGCTCCCAGTCTGCCTGGCAGAGGGAAGTGAGTGTGTAGAGTGTTTTGAAAGCCCCAGAGAATGGAATGTCCTTTTAACCATTGGCTGGACTTGAGCATTTTAAACTCATGTTGCTGCCTATCTCAAGTCTTTGGGGAGTAAGGAAGTATAGGGAGGGCTCATTTGCCTGATGGTGGGGTTATTTGAAGAAACCAAATATTTCGGGTATGGACTTTATTGTTGAAGTGGTATGAATTCCTAGAGATTTTCAAAAAGATAATTAGAACTAATCGGCTGTTTAAAGTAAACCCTTATGTGGTTTCAGGTCAGTAAGTAGATCTCTGAAGTTCCTCTTATGTGTGAAATTCTCTGACATTTATTTATTTTAAATTAAAAAAATTATTGTAGTAAGATAATATATAACAAAAATTTGCCATTTTAAGCATTTTTAAGTGTACAGTTCAGTGACATCAGTTACATTCACCATGTTGCTCAACCATCACCACTATCTATTTCCAAAAGTTTTTCACCACCCAGCACAGAAACTCGGTTCCCCTTCAGCAATAATTCCCCCAGTCACTGGTAACTAGTAATCTTTTCTGTCTCTGCATTTGAATACTTCATATCAGTGGGATCATACAATATTTGTCCTTTGTGTCTGACTTATTTTACTTAGCATAAAGTTTTTAATGTTCATTCATGTCATAGCTGTATCAGAACTTCACTTCTCTTTATGGCGGAATAATATTTCGTTGTACGTATGTACCAAGGAGCCCTGGTGATGCAGTGGTTAAGCACTTAGCTGCTAACTGAAAAGTTGACTGTTTAAACTCACCATCCGCTCTTTGGGAGAAAGATCTGGGCAGTCTGCTTCCACAAAGATTAAAAAAAAACAAACCTGCTGCCGTTGAGTCGATTCCAACCCATAGTGTCCCTATAGAACAGAGTAGAACTGCCCATTTTGCCGAGGAGCAGCTGGTGGATTCGAGCTGCCAACCTTTTGGTTAGCAGCCAACCTCTTAACCACTGTGCCACCAGGACTCCCCACAAAGATTACAGCCCTGAGGACCCTATGGGGCAGTTCCACCCTGTGCGACTTTTTTTTTTTTTTTTAACAACCATTACACGGACTGCGTATTCCTTACTATTGTATAAATTACTGTTGCATCAGTGATGGAGAGGTTGAGGATCTAGTCTATTACAAACATATTGACTGTCTTAGTCACAAAGACCCACAGGAGAAATTTCCCTCAAATCCCAAAACCCGAAAAGCTCGACAGGGTTTTAAAATATCTTATGGTTACAACATGTAAATTATGACTATTGTAACTCTTTGTTCCTGTTTGCTTTGAGAGATTGTATGGCATAGTAGTTACGATCTCAAGCTCTTCGATTAGATTCTTGGTTCTACCATTTCTAACTGTAAGACTTTGAGCAAGTGTCTTAACCTTTCTGTGCCTCAGTTTTTTCATCTACAAAATGGGGATAAAAATAGTAACTGTCCCATAGGTATATTTTGAAGACTATGTGAATTAATCCATGTAAAAAGGATAGAACAGCCTGGCTTTTGTAATAAGTTATATGGTTAACTATTATTTCTTTCATGTCTGGGAGTCTGCCATCTGTAGCAAATGTACATGTACTAGCTTATGGATTCATCTCGAATTACTTACCTTGTGCCACCTTTCTCTCTTTTTTTGTTTTGTTTTTACTATGTTGTACCTTATATTTTTCTGTAAACCATTGCAAATAAAGTTTGGTATGTATGTGTATAAAGCTGTTATCAAATAAGACTTGATACCCATTCTTCCCATCAAAACCTACTAAAAATTGCTCTAATGTTTAAGGCATGTTCCAAGTTACCACAGTCATGTTTCATATGATCGTTAATGAACACAAATGGGCATATAAAGTGGTAATAGTATCCAAAATATACCTGGAACCACACTTAGCATATAGTAGGGGCTCAATAAATACTTGTTGAATGAATAAAGTATAATAGGAGTCCCACCAAATATGTTAAAAATAGCTATGTCATATCTCTTACTCCCCTCCCATTCCGTGTGGATGCCCCTGTTACTTCCATTTTTGTGTAAAGCAAATCTTCATGCTTTATAGAACCTGGGAAAAGTGGGAAGAATAGGAAGTGTGAGAAAGAAGCAGTGGAAAGTAGGACATCTTATGTGAGCAGACCTCCTGGAGCCTGAGTGTTCACCTGATAACCTAAAGGCATATAAAATACACCAACTATCTCAGAGAGTCAAGAATTAGAGACACCCGGGGAAGGCGTTCATGACTGGAAGAAATGGCATTTGCAAAAGTGTAGAGTAGCATTCCTAAACCGTGTTATACATTGATGTGTTTTAGTGTTACTAAAGAGGGGGAAAGGAAAAAGGAGTCCTGGTGGCACAGTGGCTAAAGTGCTCAGCTACTTAACCAGTAGTTCGAACCCACCAGCCACTTCATAGTAGAAAAAGCCTGGCAGTCTACTCCCGTGAAGATTACAGCCTAGGAAACCATATGGGGCAGTTCTGCTCTGTCCAGTGGGGGTCCCTGTGGGTTGCTATGAGTCGGAATTGACTCTACGGCATACAACAATAACAGCAACAGAGGAAAAAATGTTTCGGGGTCAAATAAGTTTGGCAGTCCCCGGGTTACCAACTAGATACTTTCCTAAGCCCGTCTTTAAGTTGAGTTTGTAGGTAGGTTGGAACAGGTACATACAGTTCTTATATAATGTCAGTCAAAAGTTTATCTTAGTATATAGTATATATTTTACCTTTCTGTGCATATAAAACAAACACTGCTAAACCACACAGTGCATCAAAAAGTAAGTGCGTGTGTTCGCTATTACGAACCATTGTGTGTATTTAACTCAAGTTTTTAATGTAATAGGCTTTATGGCAGTCTGTTCTTAAGTACAAGTTGTCTGTGAGTCGGAGGCTCCTAATCCAGGAACTGCCTGTATTGTGTTACTAGATTCCCTATTCTTGGAGATTCACTATACACATTAGTAGTTTAAAAGCTTTGAGAATTATTGTGATTGAACAGCAGAAAGAAAACCTGTTTAACTTTGCTTAATCAGTTGTTTTCTAACATATCTTAACGTAGAAATATTTTTTGTTGAGCATCTATTAGTATCTCACAGGATACTAGTGTCCTTCGGAACCCTGTTTGGGAGACGCTCAGAAGCAGTTCCAATGAAACAGTTAAAAATTGTGAGCCACTCGGGACCATGGTCTCGGGGAACATCTAGCTCAATTGGCATGACACTACTTATAAAGATAATGCTCTACATTCTACCTTGGTGAGTAGTGTCTGGGGTCTTAAAAGCCTATGAGCGGCCATCTAAGATACTCCACTGGTCTCATCCCTTCGGGAGCAAGGGAGAATCAAGAGAACAGGATACAAGGGAAAGATTAGTCCGAAGGACTAATTGTCCACAGCTACCAAGGCCTCCGCCGGACTGAGTCCATTACAACTAGATGGTGCCCGGCTATCACCACTGACTGCTCTGACCAGGATCACAACAGAGGGTTCTGGACAGAGCTGGAGAAGGATGTAGAGCATAATTTTAACTCCCCCCCCCCCCCCAAAAAAAAAGACCAGATTTACTGGCCTATAGAATACTGGAGAAACCTCAAGAGTGTGGCCCCCAGACACCCTTTCAGCTCAGAGGTGAAGTTACCTTCGAGGTTCGATGTTAAGCCTGGGAGTGGACAGCCCAGTAAAACTAAATGGGACTAACAAGGTACAGGAGTCCGGTGACAAAGGCCAGAAGGCAGAGGGGGAGTAGGAAACTGATGATAAGGAACACAAATTGAGTAAGGACACTGTCGATGTGTTGTGAGATTGTTGACCACTGTTATAAGGCAACATTTGTAGTAACTATTAAATGGGAGGCTGTTTTGTCCTGTAAGCCATCTTGGGCGAGAATGGCAGCACAATTGGAAGAGCATAGTCAATATCACTTAAATGTGTAAGTAAAAAGTTTTGAAATGGTGTTTAAAAAAAAAAAAAACAAAAAAATGAGACTAATGAGGTACAGTAGTCCAGTGACAAGGGCCAGAAGACAGAAGGGGACAAGGAAGTCCCCTGGTGATAGGGAACACAAGGTGGAGTAAGGATATTCTTGATGTGTTGTGAGATTGTTAACCATTGTCATAGGGCAACATGTGTAGTAACTGTTAAATGAGAAACTATTTTGTTCTGTAAGCCTTCATCTTAAGTGAGAATAACAGCACAGTTGGAAGAACGTAGTCAATGTCACTGAACTGTGTATGTAGAAATTTTTGAAATGGTGTATCTTTGGCTATCTGTATTTTCATCAAAAAAAAAAAAAAAGGTTGAGAATTTAGAGGCTTAATATGTTGTGGGGTTGTTAACCAATGTCATAAAACAACATGTGTACTACCGTTTCATGAGAAACTATTTGTTCTGTAAGCCTTCACCTGAAGTACAATAAAATATTAAAAAAAAAAAAAAATGTGAGCCAGTGGCAGCTTCACTGATATAAATAATATGGTCTTCCAAGTTAACTATTTCAAAGTGTTGTTTAAAATATCTAAACCCAGATATAATTTGGGATGGTGAGTGAGTTATTTTAAATTATTTTACAGTTTTTTTAAAAACACATTTTATTCAGATTTTTAAATTTTTTTTACTATGAATGACTAAGAACCTTGTATTGTTTCAGAGAAATTATACATCTTGAGTATAAAAAAATTAAAACGATATAGATGAGTACTAAGAAGAAGGTGAATCCTCATACTCAGAGATAAACACTGTTAAAATTTTGTTGACTGTTATCTTCAGATTTGCTCTGTCCATTTATATACATAAAGATATATCTGTGAGTAATTTTACGTAAGTGTGATTATTACTGTGTATGTTGTTCTTGTTAGGTGGTTGTTGTTAGATGCCATCGAGTTGGTTCCAACTCATGGTGACCCTGTGTACAACAGAACGAAACACTGCCTTGTCCTGCACCATCCTCACAATCATGTTATGCTTTAGCTATTGTTGCAGCCACTGTGTCAGTTCATCTCGTTGAGGGTCTTCCTCTTCTTCGCTGACCGTCTACTTTACCAAGCATGATGTCCTTCTCCAGGGACTAGTCCCTCCTGATAACATGTCCAAAGTACATGAGATGAGGTCTTGGCCATCCTTGCTTCTAAGGAGCATTCTGGCTGTACTTCTTCCAAGACGGATTTGTTTGTTTTTCTGACAGTCTATGGTATATTCATTATTTTTCGCCCACACCATAATTCAAAGACATCAATTCTTCCATCTTCCTTATTCATTGTCCAGCTTTTGCTTACATATGAGGTGATTGAAAATACCGTGGCTTAGGTCAGTCACACGTTTGTCCTCAAAATGACATCTTTGCTTTTTAACACTTTAAAGAGGTCTTTTGCAGCCGATTTGCCCAATGCAATACATCATTTGATTTCTTGACTGCTGTTTCCATGGACATTGATTGTGGATCCAAGTAAAATGCAGTCCCTCACAACTTCAATATTTTCTCCATTTATCATGATGCTTACTGGTCCAGTTCTGAGGATTTTTGTTTTCTTTATGTTGAGGTGCAATCCATTCTGAAGGCGGTAGTCTTTGATCTTCATCAGTAAGTGCTTCAAGTCCTCTTTACTTTCAGCAAGCAAACTTGTGTCATCTGCGTGTTGCAGATTGCTCATGAATCTTCCTCCAGTCTTGATGGCTAAGTTCTTCTTCATATAGTCCAGCTTCTCGGATTATTTGCTCAGCATACAGATTGAATAAGTCTGGTGAAAGGACACAGCACTGATGTATACCTTTCCTAACTTTAAACCACTCAGTATCCCCTTGTTCTGTTTGAACGACTGCCTCTTGGTCTATGTACAGGTTCTTCATGAGCACAATTAAGTGTTTGGGAATTCCCATTCTTCATAATGTTATCCATAATTTGTTATGATCCACATAGTCGAATGCTTATGCATAGTCAATAAAACACAGGTAAAATCTTTCTGGTACTCTCTACTTTCACCCAAGATCCATCTGACATCAGCAGTGATATCCCTCGTTCCATGTCCTCTTCTGAATCTGACTTGAACCTCTGGCAGTTCTCTGTCGATGTACTGCTGCAACCACTTTTGAATGATCTTCAGCAAAATTTTACTTGCGTAGCATATTAATGATATTGCTCAATAATTTTTGCATTCTGTTGAATCACCTTTCTTTGGAATGAGCACAAATGTGGATCTCTTCCAGTCGATTAGCCAGGTAGCTGTCTTCCAGATTTCTTGGCATAGATGAGTGAGAAGCTCCAGAGCTGAATTCATTTGTTGAAATGTCTCTATTGGTATTCCATCAATTCCTGGAGCCTTGTTTTTCACAAGTGCCTTTGTTGCAGCTTGTACTTCTTCCTTGTTTCAGTGACACTATGTATTCCCTTCATCTTTTTATGCTTCCTGTGTTGTTCAATGTTTTGCCCATAGAGTCTGTCAGTATTGCAACTTGAGGCTTTAATTTTTTTCTTCAGTTTTTTGAGCTTGAGAAATGCCAAACATGTTCTTCCCTTTTGGTTTTCTAACTCAAGGTTTGCACATTTTATTATAATACTTTACTTTGCCTTCTCAATACACTCTTTGAAATCTTCTGTTCAGCTTTTTTACTTTATCATTTTTTCCATTCACTTTAGCTACTCTACATTCAAGAGCAAGTGTCAGAGTCTGTTACATCCATTTTGGTCTTTTCTTTGTTTTTAATGACCTCTTGCTTCATGTATGATGTCCTTGATGTCATTCCACAACTTGTCTGGTTTTCAGTCATTAGTGTTCAGTGAGTCAAATCTATTCTTGAAATGGTCTCTAAATTCAGGTGGAAGGAATATACTGAAGTTCAAATTTGTCTCTCGTGGACTTGTTTTAATTTTCTGTAGCTTCAGCTTGAACTGGCATATGACCAATTTATGGTCTGTTCCGTAGTCACCCCCTGGCCTTGTTCTGACTGATGATGTTGAGCATCTCCATTGTCTCTTTCCACAGATGTAGTCAGTTTGATTCCTGTGTATTCCATCCAGCAAGGTCCACGTGTATAGTCACTGTTTATGTTGTTGAAAAGGGTATTTGCAGTGAAGAAGTCATTGATCTTGCAAAATTCTACCATGTGATCTCCATCATTGTTTCTGTCACCAAAGCCATATATTCCAACTACTGATCTTCTTTGTTTCCAGCTTTTTCATTCCAGTCACCAGTAATTATCAATGCATCTTGATGGCATGTATGATCAAATTACTGGCTGCAGAAGTTGGTAAAAATCTTCAATTTCTTCATCTTTGTCATTAGTGGTTGGTGGGTAAATTTGAATAATAGTTGTATTAACTGGTCTTCCTTAGCGGCGGATGGATATTATCCTGGCACTGACAGCATTATACTTCAGGATAGATCTTGAAATGTTTTTTTTGATGATGAATGTGACGCCATTCCTCTTCGATTTGTCGTTCCTGGTATTGTATACCATATGATTGTCTGATTCAAAATGGCCAATATCAGTCCATTTCAGCTCACTAATGCCTAGGATATCAATGTTTATGTGTTCCATTTCATTTTTGACGACTTCCAGTTTTCCTAGATTAATACTTCATATGTTCCGTGTTCCGGTTATTAATGGATGTTTGCAACTGTTTCTTCTCATTTTGAGTTGTGCCACATCAGCAGTGAAGGTCCTGAAAGTTTGTCTCTATCCACGTCATCAAGGTTGACTCTGTTCTGAGGAGGCATCTCTTCCCCAGTTGTATTTTGAGTGCCTTCCAGCCTGAGGGACTCATCTTCCGGCACTGTATCAGACAATGTTCTGCTACTATTCATAAGATTTTCACTGCCCAGTTCCTTCAGAAGTAGACTGCCAGGTCCTTCTTCCTAGTCTGTCTTAGTCTGGGAGCTCCGCTGAAACCTGTCCACCATGGGTTACCCTGCTGGTATTTGAAATACTGGTGGCATAACTTCCAGCATCACAGCAACATGCAAACTATCACAGTATGACAAACTGACAGACAAGTGGTGGTTATGTTGTTCTAGACTCTACTTTTTAAATTATCTATGTATTTTGGACCTATATCTATATAAATAAGTACTGATTTATGTATTTTTAATGGCTGCATAGTATTCCATTGTATGTATATCTCATGGCATATGCACTGTTGATGGGTGCTTAGGTTAGTTCAGAGTTTCAGTATTTTAAACAATTCTGAGATAAATATTTTCTGTGTAACTGTCTCCTTAGGGCAAATCCTAGAAGTGAGATTGCAGAGTCAAAGGATATTCATGTTTTACATTTTGATAGATATTACCAGATTACCTTCTTAACAGTCTTGATTTTCATCCTGAGAGTGCTTGAGAGTGCCCCTTTCTCTGAGCCCCTGCCAACATTAGTTTTTTTCATCTTTTTGATCTTGACACAACTCGTCCGAGAAAATAACTTGTTTTCATTTGCATTCTGAATGGCTTTGTTTTAGAAATCAATTCCCCCTTCAAATGATAACTTGCTGTTCTTAAGGTGATCTAAAATAGATTCTTTAGGTTCTGGAAAGCTGTATTGTTGGAATAAGTTGATAGCGTCCTCAGGTGGTAATTTTGAAGGGCACATTGAAGAGAAGCTCTTGTATGTGTGTTAATAAGAAAAGGCAGGTGTTTCTTTATAATCACACAAATGGCATGCTTATATATGACTTATCTCTACAGCAAAATTGGATCGGCCTTGCAAGTCAGGCAGGAACATTTATTGAATTTCTGCCATATGTAAGATACTTTGTTGCCAGAAGGGATGTGGTGTTATGGCCCCTGTCCTTGTGAAACTTATAGTCTAAGTCCTCAAATACCCATAATAGGTCGAAAGTGATACGTACACAGCATGTTTCCCAGGGGACAGCCTTATAGGAGCTCCCTATCAGAACAGGTAGTGGATAAATATTTGTTGAGTGAATGATTATTCAGATTCCTCAAAGTGTGAAGTATAGTGTATTAGTAGAGGAGATGCCTGGTGTTGGGGTGTTTTCAGGCCTCTGTTCTAGAAGGATAAAGTAAGGGAGTTGGCGGATGCTTTCAGAGGTGTTTACCCATACCTCTTTTCTTCATAAGAGTTGATGGAGCAGATCCATTTTCCTGAAAAAGATTCTGTTGAGGGTACTTCCGTGTTCTTTTATTGCTTTGCTGTTTGACTTTTTGGTGCCAGACACCCATTTAATGTATGGCTTCTCATTGAATCCTGGAGTTTTATCACCATTTTTTTTTTTTTTTGCAGGGAGGAATTATTCAGTATGAAGTTGAAAGCACCTGCCCCTCTGCTGGTGGCTAGTTGCCTTACTTTCATGGAGGGAGGACAGCTTGTGACTGCTTTGAGAATGTTTGCAGCTCTGGCAATCTGTGATGCTATGGTTCTGTTACAAAACAAATACTTTAGTTTATAAGTAGTTCTATGGTTTTATACATCTCTTGGTAGTTATATAAACAGTTCCTATTTTTACAGAATTTAAAATACTCCCTTTTAATTTGTAATTTTTTTTTCAATTAATTTACTTAAACTGGTGAATTGACATTAAAGTTTCTGAGACGTAACGTCTCAGAAATTTGACACTTAAAAGAACTTCATGGTATGTCTGTAATAGGCTATATAAACTCTTTGATTCAGGGATACCTTCCTTACTCACCTTTGCGTTTCCCATTTAGCCTCAGTATAAAATAAATACTCCATGAATATATTTAAAGAAAAAAAAAGAAGATTAGTGTAATTCACTTGATTATAGATGCTCAGTTAAACTTCCTCTTAATCTCAGTATCTTTATTATAATGACTCACTAGGTGATGTCAATAGAATGATGTGTTTCCAGACAAATTTTTTTTTAAACCTCAGTTAACTGTAACAATTTATTAACTAAGTTTCCCCCTATGTTTCATTTCTGGAAGAAGCAAGTGACAAGAAAACCTGGTGTTATTAGGTCTTTCTAAAAATAAACATCTTCTAGAACTGTTCCTAAGAACATACTCAGTTCAGCTTTCATATTTCTTGCACTTCTTAATGGTTTTGGAGGAGCAGGCTGGTGACCCAGAAGCCCTTATAGAGGTTCTGTCATAAAGGAAGCACTGAGTTATTTTACCTGCTGTGAATTTACTAAAAGAAGGATGATATATTGATACATTTTAGGATTCCTTTAACAGGAATTGAAAGCTGAAATTGGTAATAATATTCTTACTGTTCGCATCATTATTACTAATAACAGCTACCATTTATTTAATTAAGGTACTCTCTTGAGCACTTTACCTGCATTATCTCATATATATTCTGCCATCCCTGGAACCCCCATTTTATTAATGGAAAAAGAAAACAGTGACTCGAAGAGGTTAAGTATTTTGATTAAGGTGACATAGCTAGCAAGTAACAGAGTCACAATTTGAACCCAGATTGCCTTTAGGCCTAGGTTCCTAACTACTATTCTATAATATTTTCTTTGTCGAGTATTACCGTTTAACTTAGGAGATACCATCCTGTTCCCAGAATAAACATCATTGCAGTTTTAACAGGATTTAGTAAGCAGTTCTTATAATAAAGTTTCTAAAATAAATTACTCTTGTAGCAGGCAAGTTTGATTAATAAGTTTTATTTTAAAAGCACAATACTATTTGAAATCAGAAAAAAGGAAAATAATGTGTTTATTGAGCAAAATTACTTTGGTGGTATGTTTTTGTCAAATTCCTAGTAACTCGAAGTATTTTCTGTGCCTTTTTAGACACTCGACAACCATGTGGCTGTTTTTGTTGTCAGGTGCCGTCAAGTTGGTTCTAACTCACAGCGACCCTGTGCACCACAGAACGAAACACTGCCTGGTCCTGCTCCACGCTCACAGTCATTGTTATGCTTGAGCCCATTGTTGCAGCCACTGTGTCAGTCCATCTTCCTCTTTTTCACTGACCCTGTACTTTACCAATCATAATGTCCTTCTCTAGAGACTGATCCCTCCTGACAACCAACCATGTGGCAGGAAGGGGAAATGTAAACGGATGAAATACAGTTTTATACTCTAGCAGATCATTTGAAGAAAATACAGGTTGTTACCCCATGATCTTATAAAATAGTAAGAAGACTATGTGGGAGTGAAGGGAGAAAGAAAGGAGATTTTATTGTTTTAACAGTAGTTATGTGCTTTGAGTATCCTGACTAAGGAGTTACTGTTACTTGTTTTGTAAGAGAGCAGGCCTTCTTCTCTGATTCCGTGGAGATCTCATTGACTAGAGCTGTAGTTCCTAGTGCTTATAAGGATTTCCTTTCAGTGTAAACTTAATCCTTCTAAGCCCACAGTTAACAGTGATAAATATTGATTTTCAAGGTAGCATTTTATCACATTGAATTTGTTTGAAAAATGATTCAGTCATTTTCTGCCGTATTCTTAAATACTGCTGTGTACATCATGTTTCTAGGTAGGTGAGCCCGTGAAACAATATGAAGAGAAGAAAATAGCCTTTTAAGGAAATTGGCCCACGGAAAGGATGGCCTTCTTGGACAATCCAACTATCATTCTAGCTCATATTCGACAGTCACATGTGACCAGTGATGATACGGGAATGTGTGAGATGGTTCTCATTGATCATGATGTTGACCTAGAGAAGATTCATCCTCCTTCAATGCCTGGAGACAGTGGGTCAGAAATTCAGGGAAGCAATGGTGAAACTCAGGGCTATGTATATGCCCAGTCAGTTGATATTACCTCAAGCTGGGATTTTGGTATTAGAAGACGCTCAAACACAGGTAAACAATTGCCTTTTAGTCATATTTTCTGAGCTTTAAATCAGTGAACAGTCTTTATAGAATAATTCATAATGTTGGAATAGGTTTAATGGGGAAGTTTCTGTGTATTATTAGGAACGTACATGACATGATCATGTGTTTCAGACTGAGTCCAAGCAATATCTCCATCTCTGCAACTGTGAATGGAGAGGGGCTCTGAATGATGTTATTCCAGAGAAGTAGATAGAAGAAGAAAAAATTGACTAGGAGAGACATACTGGATGTTTTATTTCTAAAAAGTGATCATATAGAAAGAGAAGTGAACTTGTTTTGCCTGTCTTTAGAGAGTAACGTCAGTTCCAGTAGATTTAAGGTTGAGGTACATTTCAGGTTGACATAATAAAGAACATTTAATAAAGAGAACTGACCAGCCAAGGGGCGCAGCCTGCTTGCCCCTGGAGGAATTAAGGGGATGGGGATGGGGGGCAGCTGAATATTTGTTAGGGCTAGTTTTAATAGAAATTTCTAAATTGAGTGTGTGCTTAAAAAAGGCGTCCCTGTTTTTGATATATTACCTTTATTTAAATTGATCATCACTGTTTGATTTTTGTGGTTTAAAAATGCTCAACTTTGGTATATATATTTAGTCATTAGCTTTTAAAAGCTTATCACTGCCTATTTTTCAGTTTATATTTTTTGGTGGCCTTACACAGGAATTTGGTGAACCGAAGCCTGTACTTAGACACATGAATTATTTAAAATACATACTATAGTTCTAATATGGCAGGGTGTTCCAGGAGATAATTATTATTTTTTTTTTAGATAATCAGAAAATAAAACCTCCTAACCAACAGCAATAACCTGCCACCTCCCAGGAAAGGTAACGGCAGGAGATATAGTAGAACATTGATAATACATAAATGTTTACTTTTATGATCCAAATGTAAAATGTACATAAAGGGGTATTGCAGGTAGAGCTGGATACGATTTACAGTGAAAGGCATGTTAAGATTTGGTTCAGATTTAAGCATTCCGTGACATCCACAAAGAATAATTTGCTCTCATGATGAAAATAATAGCATTTCTCAGTATCTAAAGGAACTTTTATCAAAATGGGATTTGAGTGAAGGTTTGAATATAATTTAGAGCCATTGATTCTCAGTTCTCTAGTTGAAACTGACTTTCTTGCAAGTTATTGAGGTGATATCTTACATGACAGGTTGAATGGATTTCTGTAGGAGAATGCTGCTAAATTGAGAGGTTTATGATTACATTACTTTGGCTGTACCCTTCACATTTATTAATTGCAATTGAATGTATTTTTCTTCAGTGGAATTTGGTTAGATATAGTGACATTGTCAGAATGCTTTTGCCAGCATAGTTTAAATTTCTGGCAAGATTACAGGTAGTTTTAATGTTTCCCTACCATAGTGCTAAGGCAGGAGTGAATGATTTCCTACCTTGAAAGTGGTTGAAAGAGAAATTTAGATCTTTATTTCTTTCCGTCCCTTTTAATTTGTTAGGATTGTGGCAAGTTAGGAAGCTGAAGATTAGTGAGAGAAAACTAATTTCAAGAGGTAGCGTCAATTGTGATGTTCTTTTCCATTGTGGTCTTAGTATTCAGCAATTGTTAGTATATACTAAACCTTATTTCTTTAAAGGATCAGCTCACTGATGTTTGAAGGTTGATCAGCCAGTGGTATTATAATTACAAATGCATAATTTTAGATGACTGTTTTGTTGTTGAAATTCCTTTAGGTAGTCCTTAGATGTGTAACTAATTGAGATGGTGGGGTATTGTAGTGGCCAAGGAATTTACTTCTTAATTTTTTCAACATATCTTAAAATTTTGTGAAAGAAAAATTGTTCTTTTTAAGATTTGACTAATGTTACAAAGATACAAATCATTTATTTTACTACCTATAAACTGTTTCAGCCCACTGAAGAAAAGCTATGCTAATTTATATAGCTTTGACATTTTATAATTTTCATGATTTTTAGATAAAGGATTTTATATTTAAAACTTTAATAGTCTAGTCTGAGTTCATTTATCTTTAATTTTTGAAATGAGTAGAGTAATTCATAACAGTAATTTTATTCCTGTAATGTAATATTCACTTCAGTTCATTTGTGCATTAAAATTCCTTTAAGACCGTTATTAATGATTTATATAATGAAATGTCATATTAATCACAGAAGTTTTCACATTTTATTATTCTCTTCCATGTTAATACTATCTTTATGATCTCTATTAATGTTTTATATCCTCTAATTTCAATTATAAATCAAGAATATTTTCATGTTTTTATTGGTATTTGCTTTTCAGGGGTGCCACCTTTAAAATTTTATGACTTTTTTCTTACATATGCAATATAAAACATCTTTATTCATATTAAGGTAGTTAATTATGTCTTTGTTTATGGTAAACTTTCATTGACAAACTTATAATATTTCTTTTCAAGCTCAAAGATTAGAACGACTGCGAAAAGAGAGACAAAACCAGATCAAATGCAAAAATGTTCAGTGGAAAGAAAGAAATTCTAAACAATCAGGTAAATGGAAATAATTTTAATTATTAATTTAAGATTTATGTATTTAGTTTATATTATTATATAAGGTTGTTCATTTTTAACTGATTCTTTTAAATTCTGTAAGTAGCTGTCTGTTGTGTTTTGAGCTTTTTTTGCTTGGGTTCTTTGGTCCTCTGAAACTATATTTTTTGGGTCTTGTCGTTTTTGCCACAGTGTGTACTGTGTCATAGGGATTGATGTGTACTGGGCGCATTTTGTACAAACTGTGGTGCCAGAACCTTGTTCTTGGAGCCAGGAAATACTCTATGATTTGGATGGGCCTCTGGGTGACAGACTCCTCCTGGTAGTTCCAACCTAGATTTTCCCTTGTCTCATTAAATCAGAACCAAAAACTCGTTGCTGTCAAGTCGATTCCAACTTATAGCGATCCTATAGGACAGAGTAGAACTGCCCCATAGAGTTCCCAAGGAGTGGTTGGTGGATTTGAACTGCTGACTTTTTGGTTAGTGGCCAAACCCTTAACCACTGCGCCACCAGGGCTCCTTGCCTCATTAGTGGCCCTAATATTTTTTGGGTTAAAAACAATTATGTTGCTGGTATTAGCATTTGTAGTATGTGTTCATATGGTATAAATAAAAGCTGGGTATATTATGTGTTTTCTAAGTTTCAATTTCAGCAAGAAGAGAACACTTAAAAAAAATTTCAAAAGTAAAATACTATTAAAATATTTTATACTGGTTTATATTATGTTTCTTAGACTATCTCTTTTTTTCTCCTTTAAAAGAAATGTCTACAGTCTGTCTTCCATATCTTCCCAGCACCACCTTGGCATGTAATAAATGCCCAATAAATATTTATTGACTGAGTACCATTGCAACTTTTATATTAGCAGTATCACCAACCTAGTGCTATACTAGGAACTTTACATGAACTACCTCTAATACAACAATCTGGCAAAGTATAGGTATTGTTTTTGTTTACAGATGAGGGAAGAGAGGGTCATAACTTGTTAAAGTTACACAGCGAGGAAATGGTAGTGCCGTATTTTGTATCCAGCTCTGTCTGTGTCTAAAGCCTAGGTTCTTTCTGCTAAACTACACTATATACCTTGGTTATTTTACTTTCCCCTACTGTGATTGTAGACCCAAATATCCTTAATAGTTTTGATTTTCTTAATGACTGCATCTATCTAAATAATGACTGTGTAGAACCAGAAATCCCATCTAGGTCTTTCTCCTCTTGTATCTCACTTCTTTGATTTCTAGTAGATCTTCTTGAGTATCTCTTTAGTTTTGCCCTTGATATTTTAAAAAATCTCATTAGCCTGTCCTCTTCTGTTGATCCAATTAATACTTTTCTCTCTTGTATTTAGCACAAACTCAAAAAGCTTTGTATCATTTATCCTGTCCACTTTCTTCGAACTTTTTTTTATATCTTAATGAGGTTCTTACTAATATCCTCTTAATCAACTGATAGAGAGCCAATTTAGCTAAGCCTCTCTACCTCTCCAGCTACCATTTGTTATGCCTTCTTCAATTCCATGTCTTTAAAAAATCATAAATAAATACTAGGGTGAATACAGCATCTCAAATATAAGTGCATTTATCCCTTTTACAAGGAGCCCTGGTGGTGCAGTGGTTAAGCGCTCTGTTGCTAAATGAAAGGTTGACAATCTGAACCATCAGCAGCTCTGAGGGAGAAAAGACCTGGCGAAAAGATTTACAGCCTAGGAAACCCTGTGGGACAGTTCAGCTCTGTCCTGTAGGGTCGCTGTGAACCACAACTGACTTGATGGACCAGGCTTGCTGATCTGACAGAGAATGGAGAAACCCCAAGTGTATGGCCCCAGGACACCCTTTTAACTCAGTACCGAAGTCACTCCTGAGGTTCACTCTTCAGTCAAAGATTAGACAGGTCTGTAGGGCCAACAATAACACATGTGAGGAACATGCTTTGTAGTTCAGTTATGTATATGAGACTAAAGGGGCACACCAGCCCAAAAGCAAAGACGAGAGGGCAGGAAGGGACAGGAAAACTGGACAAATGGAAATAGGGAACCCGGGTTGGAGAAGGAGAGAGTGTTGACGCATCGCAGGGTTGGCAACCAATGTCACAAAACAATTTGTGTATTAACTGTTTAATGAGAAACTGATTTGCTCTGTAAACTTTCACCTAAAGTGCTCGCACGCACACACACACACACAAATAACTCACCCCCCCCCCCCAAAAAAAAAGAAAAAAACTGACGGCACACAACAACATCTCTTTTGCGATGTGAGAAATAAGTTCTTCGGCTTAAATTTTGATACCTCTAGTAGAGAAAACAAAAATCCTCACAACTGGACCAATAAGGAACATGGTGATAAATAGAGAAAGTATTGAAGTTGTCCAGGATTTCATTTTACTTGGATCCACAATCAACACCATAGAAGCAGCAATCAAGAAATCGAAAGACGCATTGCATTGGGCAGATACGCTACAAAAGACCTCTTTAAAGTGTTGAAAATCAAATTTGTTACCTTGAAGACTAAGGTGCTCCTGACCCAAGCTATGGTATTTTCAGTCGCATCATATGCATGCGAAAGCTGGACGATGAATAAGGAAGACCGAAGAAGAATTGACGCCTTTGAATTGCGGTGGTGGTGAAGAATATTGAATATACCATGGACTGCCAATAGAACGAACAAATTTGTCTTGGAAGAAGTACAACCAGAATGCTACTTAGAAGGAAGGATGATGAGACTATGTCTCATATACTTTGGACATGTTATCAGGAGGGATCATGATCAGTAAAATACAGGGTCAGCAAAAAATAGGAAGACCCTCAACAAGATGGATTGACACAGTAGCTGCAACAGTGGGCTCAAGCATAACAATGATTGTGAGCATGGCACAGGACTGGGCAGTGTTTTCGTTCTGTGGTACGTAGGGTTGCTGTGAGTTGCAACTGACTGGATGACACCTGACAACAACAACAACAAAGTAGAGAAGAGGAGCCCTGGTGGTGCAGTGGTTAAGAGCTCGGCAGCCGTTTGAACCCTTGTAAACCGTATGGGGCAGTTCTACTCTGTCCTGTAGGGTCACTATGAGTTGGAATCAACTCTACAGCAATGAGTTTGGTTTGATTTTGGTGGTAGAGAAGAGGATTTTTTTTTATTTGCTCCTCCCCGACTCATTCCTTAAAGTCTAATCTGCTTTAACTTCTGTTCAGTGTTTTACAGAATATGTTGAAGAAACGGAAGGTTCCCATTTTCTTTCCTGTGTAACCATACTGTCCATTGTGTGTGTGTGTGTATATAAATATAAATATACACACACAAACACACACACTTCTTTGTCCCTCAGTTTCTTTCCCTCTCTTTTCTTTCTGTCATAGACTCCAATAATTGACCCTGTGGTCTCATTTTTCGAGAAGTGCCCTATCATTCTTATCCATTCTTTGAAATGTTGACTCTGATTTTAACCAGACCAGCAGTCTGCCTGATGGTCATTCCTAATGGTTAGAATGAACGTCATCAGTGCACAGAGGAATGTCTGTGAATTCCCCATTAGGCTGAGTTCCTTCATTAAACCACAGTTTGTCCTTAGGGTATCTTGAAGCTGTTACAATGGAGTCAGGACTCCATTAAGCATCTGCCTGACAAACTGAGCATCCATTCTATTTTCACACATCTCTCTAACCCCTGTTCTTTTGGTAAGAAATGACATGGCCAGATTCTTTTGATCTTAATCAGGAATTTTGGATAGTGATCATTTATTCATTCTCTCATTCTTTTTCTGCTATTTATGTTTTGCTAAAATGCTCTCCATTGCACAGGACCAGGCAGTGTTTTATTCCTTTGTGCATGAGGTCTCTCATGCTGACAACAACAGCAACAAAATCCTCTCAGCTGTTTTTCTTATTTTTGTTTTATTTCATTCCCCACTACAAGAGTCATCATTATAAATATGATAATCTCCCCTGAAATGTTGTTCTTCCACAGTTATTCTGTTTAGCTCCAGTCCATCCTTTCAGACTCAGTATGAAATGCAGCTTCCTCATAGAGGAGTTGGAAGGGATCTTAGAGGCCATCTGGTCCATACCCTAAAGTTCCTTATGAACTTACTGATCCATCTGTCATGAGACCACATGATAAATGAAATACCTTAGAGTAAGATTCTTTTAGTATTTCTGTAAATAAAACTGTGTGGATAAATGTGAAGATGGTTTCATCGAAAGTCTGCTTTGTCAGAAATAATGTCATATCCCGGTCCCAGTATTTTTAATTTCATTGTTATAAAATGATGTATTTTATTCTTTACATAGTTAGTTATTACCCTTATTCACTAATTTATTTAATGCCGTATTCTGTAACTCCTGTGTGCATAATAATTCTGTGCTAGGTGATTAGAAGAATACTTCTTGTCCTCAAGAAGTTTGCAGTCTACACAAGAAATTAAATGATTCAAAACAATAATGTAGTTTATATCAATTATTAATGAATATTCTTGAAGTTTTATGTAACTACTGTTACTGGTTTCTAAAAGTCTAGTTTATTCCTAATAAAAATCAGAAGTGCATCCAAAGGTGCATGTTTTAATAACATTCAGTGTAAATTTCTAGTCCCTATCTGTGGAATTTCTGATTCGGTAGATACGAGATGGGGTCCAGAAATCTATATTTTTCAAAAGCTCCCTGGGTGGTTTTGATGAGTGGCTAGCTCTGGGGACCACTGATACATAATCTGCCAGACAAACAAAAATTCATGCAAGTTCAGCAAGTTATTAACATTCCTATATTGCAGTTGAGAAAACTGGGACTCAGAAGTTAAGTAACTTCCCCAAGTTACTTGCAAGTAGTAAGTGCCAAAGCCAGGGTTCTGGCCAGTCTGACCACAAAGCCTGTAGTCTTCCCACTGTACTCCACTCCTTCTCAGGCCTCCCGTAGACGGAGAGGAGTTGCTTCTGGAGCTTTGGGCATTGAGGAGCCTGTTCCCTTTCTTCTCTGTTAGCTATGGTCAGCATTCAGGGAAGTTGCCAAAATCTCTCATTATAGAAAATCTGGAAAAGTATAAAAGTGAAAATAAGCTACCAGTAATCTCAGAGATAAACTCCTGTTGTTAACATCTTGATGTATTTATTCTAGGTTCTCTTTATGTATGTGGGTATATATATTTTAAATAATACTTTAATCATATTTTATGTGATCTTTTTTGTGTATACATTGTACACAGAAATAGTACATGAAGTTTTGAAGTTGTCTCTATATAGATCCTACACTTTTATGTTTCTTATTAAGGTTATTTGTAGATGTTTTGTATTTTGTTTTACCGTTGTAAATAGCATCTTCTTCCCTATAACTTTTTAATTGCTTTTTTGTAAAAATAATCTATTGTTTTTATATATTTTATATCCAGCCACTCATGGGACCTTTATTAATTCTAGTATGTATTCTCATCTTTCTGAATGCTATAGTTTGTGCTGTCTCATAAACCTGATAATTTTCCAGGCTATTGTTTTTCAGTTTTATGTTAGCTGAAGACTTCCAGCCATTATATTAGTTATGACTCTTAGGTTGCAAATAATAAAAAACAACATGAAGGCACTTCATGAAGTACAGCTGTGCTTTATCAGTGGCTTGGAACCAAGAGGAAGGGCTCTCATGACCTTCTCCCCGTCTTACCTCTCCTTCTTTGTGTATCTGCTCACTCTCTCATTCTTTAGTCCCCCCCGCCCCATTAACTACTTTTTCTACCTCTCTGGTCCACAGTCATTCATTCAACAAATATTTACTAAGCCCCTACAATATGCTAGGGCAGCTAGGTACTATTGTAGGCCTAGAAGATACAGCAGTGAACAAAACAGATAAAATTCTTGCCGTCATGGAGTTTACGTTTTAGTGGGTGGAGATAGACAGAAAACAAGCATGGTATGTGAAAATGGGATAAATGACATAGGGAAAAGTATAGCCAGGTGAGGAGGATAAGGAATGGCAGGCAGAAGATATTGCTATTTTATGTAGAGTGATCAGAGAAGGCCTCAATAAGAAGGTGATTTTTAAGCAGAGATCTGAAGGAAGTGAAGGAGCAAGCCATACAGATATTGGGGAATGAGTCTTTTAAGATGAGAGAACAGCAAATGCAAAGGTTCTGAGGCAGAAGTGTGCCTGGTGTGTTCAAGAAATAGCAAGGATGAATGAGTAAGAGAAAAGTGGGGTCAAAGAAGTAGTGGGAGACTTGATCGTGGAGGGTCTTGTATGGAATTTGAGTTTTACTCTGGATGACATGGTTTGATCAGAATAGTGATGTGATATGTGACTTACTTTCCCCCCCCCCAGTTTAAATTTCTTTAAAACAATTTTTCATTATAGAAAATTTGAGAATTATACAAAAACAGAATGATATGAGCCTCAACACACCCATCGTCTAGCTTCAATAATTATCAACATATGGCAAGTCATGTTTTATCTCTACGTTCCACCTACTCCCCCAGATTATTTTTAAGCAAATCCCAGGTAGCATATAATTTCATCCTTAAATACTTATGTGTTTTGTCCTTTTCTTCCAAACAAAACCTCAATACCATTACTCTCCAAAAAATTAACAAACATTGTTTTCCTGATTGTCTCAAATTTCTTTTTTTTTTTTTTTTCCCTAGTTGATTTGTTCAAGTCTGGATTTAAGGTACACACATTACTTTTGGTTAATGTCTCTTTTCTTTTTTAATCTGTAGGTTCCCTTTCACTTTTTTTCCTTATAACTTATTTGTTGAACCAACTGAGTCATTTGTCCTCTAGAATTTCCTACATTCTGAATTTTGCTAGTTGTATCTTCATGGTCACGTTTTAACTTGCTTATCTGTCTCCCTGTATTTCTTATAAACTGGTAGTGAGATCTAGATACTTGGTCAGATTGAAGTTTGATTTTAGATAAAAATATTTTGTACACGGTGAACTTGTACATGATAAACCATTACAGAGTTTTTACTGTACTTCCTGTTGCACATGAAGTGTCTTGTTTCTCTTTTTGTGATGTTAAGATTGATGATGAAGTCAGGTGTTGTCAGTTTGATCTATCCATTATAAAGTTACCCACCAGCTTTTCACCTAATGATTTTAGTGGCAGTTGATGGGCATTGTTGTTGTTGCTGTTGAGTCAGTTCCAACTCATAGTGATCCCATGTGTACAGAGTAGAACCGCTCCATAGGGTTTTCAAGGCTATGACCTTTTGGAAGCAGAGTGCCAGACCTGTCTTTAGAGGTGCCTCTGGGTGGGCTTGAACTGCCAGTATTACAGCTGGTAGTTGAGTGCTTAACCATTTGCACCACCCAGATGCATTATCTGGGAGTTGCAGAACAGTGTTATTCCAATTTTATTAGTTCATCTTCATTTATTAACTGGTTTTAAGATAAAGAATTTTCTCTTCTTCTATTATTTGCTATCCTCAGATGTAGCTCTTATAAGAAAGGCAGGGTAAATGTTTGCTTCTTTCCACTTGATTCTGTCCCTTTGTTAATAGTTTTCAGAATTAATAGCATCCTACCAATGAGAAGAACCCTGGTGGCACAGTGGTTAAGAGTGGGGCTGCTAACTAAAAGGTCGGCAGTTCAAACCCACCAGCCACTCCTTGGAATCGCTATGGGGCAGTTCTAATCTGTCCTATAGGGTCGCTATGACTAAGAACCGACTTGACAGCACATAACAACAACAAATGACAGTTAAGACATTTTCATTTGTATCATTGTGAACTCATGGATTTTTTATTTATTTTTATTTTATTGTACTTCAGGTGAAGGCTTACAGAACAAATAGTTTCTCATGAAACAGTAGTACACATGTTGTTTTATGACATTGGTTAACAACCCCACAACATATTAACCATCTAAATTCTCAACCTTTTTTTTTTTTTTTTTTTTGGTGAAAATACACATAGCCAAAGATACACTGTTTCAAAAATTTCTACATACACAGTTCAGCGACATTGACTGCGCTCTTCCAATTGTGCTGTTATTTTCACTTAAGATGAAGGCTTACAGAACAAAAGAGTTTCTAATTTAACAGTTACTACAAATGTTGCCCTATGACAATGGTTAACAATCTCACAACACATCAACAATATCCTTACTCAATCTTGTGTTCCCTATCACCAGCTTCCTTGTCCCCTTCTGCCTTCTGGCCCTTGTCACTGGACTCCTGTACCTAATTAGTCTCCTTTGGTTTTACATGGCTGTCCACTCCCAGGCTGAACAGTGAACCTCGGAGGTAACTTCACCACTGAGCTAACAGGGCGTCTGGGGGCCATACTCTCGAGGTTTCTCCAGTCTCCTTTAGGCCAGTAAATCTGGTCTTATTTTTTTTGTGAGTTAGAATTATGTTCTACATCCTTCTCCAGCTCTGTCCAGAACCCTCTGTTGTGATCCTGGTCAGAGCAGTCAGTGGTGGTAGCCGGACACCATCTAGCTGTACTGGACTCAGTCCAGTGGAGGCCTTGGTAGCTGTGGACAATTAGTCCTTCGGACTAATCTTTTCCTTGTATCCTGTTCTCTTCACTCTCCCTTGCTCCCGAAGGGATGAGACCAGTGGAGTATCTTAGATGGCCGCTCACAGGCTTTTAAGACCCCAGACACTACTCACCAAGGTAGAATGTAGAGCATTGTCTTTATAAGCTGTGTCATGCCAGTTGAGCTAGATGTTC
Source organism: Dugong dugon (assembly GCA_030035585.1). NCBI lineage: Eukaryota > Metazoa > Chordata > Mammalia > Sirenia > Dugongidae > Dugong > Dugong dugon. The sequence goes on along the minus strand of CM057471.1, from coordinate 70,223,725 downwards.
CCTGAGACCATGGTCCCCAGAGCCCTCCGCCCAGCAACTCAGTCCCTCAGGGAGTTTGGATGTGTCTATGGGGCTTCCATGACCTTTCCTTGTACAGGTTGTGCTAGTTTCCCCTGTATTGTGTACTGTCTCACCGTTCACCCAAGATACCACTTATCTATTGCCTATTTAGTATTCCCCCACCCCCACCCCTCCCATCCCTGGTAACCAACAAAGATTGTTACGTTTTGCATGTGAACTTTTTCATGGGTTTTTACAATAGAGGCCTCATACAATATTTGTCCTTTTGTGATTGACTTATTTCACTCTGCATAATGTCCTCCAGTTTCATCCATGTTATGAGATGGTTCACAGATTCATTGTTGTTCTTTCTCATTGCATAGTACTCCATTGTGTGTATGTACCATAGTTTGTTTATCCATTCATCTGTTGATGGAAACGTTGTTTCCATCTTTTTGCGATTGTGAACAATGCTGCCATGAACATAGGTGTGCATATGTCTATTTGAGTGACGACTCTTATTTCTCTAAGATATATTCCTAGGAGTGGGATTGCTGGATCAAATGGTATGTCTATTTCTAGCTTTCTGAGGAAGCACCATATCATTTTCCAAAATGGTTGTATCATTTTGCATTCCCACCAGCAGTGATTAAGAGTTCCCATCTTTCCGCAGCCCCTCCAACATTTGTTATTTCCAGTGTTTTTGATTTGTGCCAGTAATGCCGGGGTGAGATGGTATCTCATTGTGGTTTTAATTTGCATTTCTCTAATGGCTAGCGATCGCGAGCATTTCCTCATGTGTCTGTTGGCCATTTGAATGTCGTCTTTGGTGAAGTGTCTGTTCATTTCCTTTGCCCATTTTTTAATAGGATTATTTGTCTTTTTGTTGTAGAGGTGTTGGATTTTCTTGTTGATTATGGAGATTAGACCTTTGTCTGACTTGTACTGTCCAAAAATGTTTTCCCAGTCTGTAGGTTCTCTTTTTACTCTTTTGGTGAAGTCTTCTGAAGAGCATAGGTGTTTGATTTTTAGAAGATCCCAGTTATCTAGCTTATCTGTTGGGTTTTGTGCGTTGATAGTTATGGTTTGTATCCTGTTAATGCCGTGTATTGAGGCCTGAAGTGTTGGTTCTATTTTTTCTTCTATGAACTTGATAGGTTTAGGCTTTATATTCAGGTCTTTGATCCATTTTGAAGTAGTTTTTGTATACGGTGTGAGGTATGGATCCTGTTTCCTTTTTTTGCAGATGGATATCCAGTTTTGCCAGCACCATTTGTTAAAAAGACTGTCTTTTCCCCATTTGATGGACTTTGGGTCTTTATCGAAGATCAGGTGACCATAGGTGGATGCATTTACATCTGGGTTCTCAATTCTGTTCCATTGGTCAACATATCTGTCGTTGTACCAGTACCAGGCTGTTTTGACTACTGTAGCTGTATAGTAGGTTCTGAAGTCCGGTAATGTGAGTCCTCCAACTTTAGTCTTCTTCTTCAGTAGTGCTTTGCTTATTTGGGGCTTCTTCCCTTTGCATATAAAGTTAATGATTAGTTTTTCCATATCTTTGAAGAATGTTGCTGGTATTTGGATCAGGATTGCATTGTATTTGTAAATTGCTTTGGGTAGAATTGTCATTTTCACAATGTTGAGTCTGCCTATCCATGAGCATGGTATGTTTTTCCATTTATGTAGATCCCTTTGGGTTTCAGGCAGTAGTGTTTTATAGTTTTCTTTGTATAGGTCTTTTCCACCCCTGGTCAGATTTATTCCTAAGTATTTTATCTTTTTCGGGGCTATTATAAATGGTTTTGATTTCCTGATTTCCTTTTCATGGTCCTCCTTACTGGTGTATAGGAATCCAACTGATGTTTGAATGTTTATCTTGTATCCTGCTACTCTGCTGAATATTTCTGTTAGTTCCAGAAGATTTCTGGTGGAGTCTTTAGGAGTCTTTCTATGTTTAGTATCATGTCATCTGCAAACAGGGACAGTTTAACTTCTTCATTACCAATTTGGATGCCGTTTATTTCTTTGTCTTGCCTTGTTGCTCTAGCTAGAACTTCCAGCACAATGTTAAATAGGAGTGGTGATAAAGGGCATCCTTGTCTTGTTCCTGTTTTCAAGGGGAATGTTTTCAGCCTCTCTCCATTAAGAATGATGTTGGCTGTTGGTTTTGCATAGATGCCCTTTATTATGTTGAGAAATTTCCCTTCTATCCCTATTTTATTGAGAGTTTTTTATCAGGAATGGGTGTTGGACTTTGTCAAATGCCTTTTCTGTGTCAGTTGAGATGATCATGTGATTCTTTTCTTTCCTTTTATTTATGTGGTGGATTACGTTGATTGATTTTCTAATGTTGAACCATCCTTGCATACCTGGTATGAATCCTACTTGGTCGTGGGGTATTATTTTTTTGATATGATGCTGCATTCTATTGGCTAGAATTTTGTTCAGAATTTTTGCATCTATATTCGTGAGAGATATTGGTCTGTAATTTTCTTTCTTTGTGACGTCTTTACCTGGTTTTGGTATCAGCGTTATGCTGGCTTCATAGAATGAATTTGGAAGTGTTGCTTCCTCTTCTATGCTCTGAAAAAGCTTGAGTAGAACTGTTACAAGCTCTTCTGTAAATGTGTTGTAGAATTCTCCAGTGAAGCCATCTGGGCCAGGGCTTTTTTGGTTGGGAGTTTTTTTTATTACCTTTTCAATCTCTTCTCTTGTTATGGGTCTGTTCAGATTTTCAACATGACTTTGTTGTAGTTTGGGTAGGCAGTGTGTTTCTAGAAATTTATCCATTTACTCTAGGTTTTCAAATTTGTTGGAGTTTAGTTTTTCATAATATTCTGTTATAATCCTTTTTATTTCAGTTGGGTCTGTTGTAATGTCCCCCATTTCGTTTCTTATTTGGGTTATTTGTGTCCTCTCCTGTTTTCCTTTTGTCAGTCAGGCCAGTGGTTTGTCGATTTTGTTGAGTCTTTCCAAGGACCAAGTTTTGGTTTTGTTGATTCTTTCTATTGTTTTTCTGTTCTCTATTTCATTTATCTCTGCTTTGATCTTTACTATTTCCTTTCTTTTGGTGGCTGTGGGCTTTTTTTGCTGTTCTCTATTTGTTTGAGTTCTGTAGTTAATGTTTTGATTTTGTCCCTTTCTTCTTTTTTGATGTGTGCATGTATTGCTATAAATTGTCCTCTGAGGACTGGCTTTGCTGTGTCCCAAAGGTTTTAGTATGATGTGTTTTCATTGTCATTTGATTCTAGGAATTTTTTGATTCCATTTCTGATTTCTTCTATTACCCATTGATGTGTAAGCTGGCTAGTATTCCGTTTCCATGTAGTTGATTTTTTTTCATTGCTCTTTCTAGTGTTAATTTCTATCTTGATGGCATTGTGATCAGAGAAGATACTTTGAATTATGTCTGCGTTTTGGATCTTGTTGATGATTGCTCTGTGGCCTAAGATGTGGTCTATTCTGGAGAACGTTCCATGTGCATTGGAAAAGAATGTGTACTTTGCAGCAGCTGGATGGAGTGTTCTGTATATGCTTATGAGGTCAAGTTGGCTGATTGTGTCCTTTAGGTCTTCTGTATTTTTGCTGAGTTTCTTCTTAGTTGTTCTGTTCTTTACTGAGAGTGGTGTGTTGAAGTCTCCTACTATTATTGTGGAACTGTCAATTTCTCTTTTCAGTGTTGTTAGAGTTTGTTTTATGTATTTTGGAGCCCTGTCATTGGGTGCGTAGATGTTTATTATGGTTATGTCTTCATGATGAATCATCCCCTTAATCATTATATAGTGTCCTTCTTTTTCTTTTATGGTAGATTTTGTTTTAAAGTCTATTTTATCTGAGATTAGAATTGCCACTCCTGCTCTTTTTTGGTAGTTGTTAGCTTGATATGTATTTTTCCAACCTTTGACTTTTAATGAATTCACATCTTTGTTTCTAAGGTGTGTCTCTTGTAGGCAGCATATGGATGGATCCTGTTTTCTTATCCATTCTGTCACTCTCTGTCTCTTTATGGGTGCATTGATTCCATTTACATTCAGTGTAATTATTGATAGATGTGAGTTTGTTGCTGTCATTTTGTAGTGCTTTTTTTTTGTGGTGCTGAAGTTTTCTTTGTTCTTCTTACTCTCTTGTGCTGAGTTACTTTTGTTTGTGGATTTTTTTTCATTTCTTTTGTTTTTGTAAGTTTTGTTTTTGCCGAGACTTCATGGTTTTCGTCTTTATTTTTATGAGTTGGTTTGTTAACTTTCTTTGTGGTTACCATGAATTTTACCCTTATCTTTCTAAGTTTGAAGCAGTCTACCCTTACTTGGTATCACCTTGCCTTCCTCTCCATTAGAAGGTTCTATACCTATGCCGTTTATTCCCTCTTTCATTGTTTTGATGTTGTTGTCATCCATTGATTGACTGCTCTGATTCCCTGTTGTATTTCTTTTGGTTTTGGATAGTCCTCGAGAGTTCATTTCCTAGATTGGTATCTGGCTTGTACGATCCTGCATCCTAGGTCCTGCCTGAGGGCTGAAGCTGTCTGTTCTCAGATCGAAGAACTCCCTTTAATAATTCTTGTAAGTTTGGTTTGACTTTCACATATTCCCTTAGTTTCTGTTTATCTGGAAATGACCTAATTTCACCATCATAATTGAATGAGAGTTTTGCAGGATATATTAGTCTTGGCTGACAGTTTTTTTCTTTCAAGATTTTATATATGTCATCCCACTGCCTTTTTGCCTGCATGGTTTCTGCCGAATAATCTGAGCTTAGTCTTACTGTTTCTCCTCTGTATGTGACTTCCTGTTTTTCACGTGCTGCTCTCAGGATTCGTTGTTTGTCTTTTGTTTTGCTGAGTGTGAATATGATATGCCTTGGTGATTTTCTTTTGTGGTCTCTTCCATATGGGGTTCGTTGAGCTTCTTGGATGGCCAGCTTTTCATCTTTCATGATATTGGGGAAGTCTTCTGTCAGCAGTTCCTCAATGATCCCCTCTGTTTTCTGTTTTCTCCCCCTGTTCTGGAATGCCAATCCCTCGTAAATTTTTGGTTTTAATTGTGTCCCACATAACTCTCAGGGTCTCTTCATTTTTCTTTGTTCTTTTTTCTGATTTTTCCTCAAACAGAGTTGTATCCAAGTGTTTGTCTTCATTTCCAGTGATCTCCTGTCTTCCCCGGTTTCAAATCTGTTTCTCAGCCCTTCTGTGACATTATCTATTTCTGAAATCTTGTTGTTTATCTTTTGGATTTCTAATTGTTGTATAATTTCTAGTTGTGAATTTATTTTGGCATTTTGTTCCTGCATCATCTTCCTGAATTCTTACAGTTTTTTGCCTGTAGTTTGCATGAATTTGTCTGTTTTTTTCACTTGTTTGTCAGCTTTTTGCCTCAGTTCTTGGAAAATTCCGAGTATTAGAGATTTGAATTCCCTATCAGGTACTTCTAGTGCATTTTCTTCCAGAGGAGAGTCATCTGGTGTTTTAATTTGGACGCCTAATGGAACCATCCTGTTCTGTTTTTGTAAATGTTTTGATGTTGTTTGCTGTTTTTGGGGTATTCAGTAGATATTTGTCTCATTTATTGGTTGTAGATTTGTTTGTTTCGTCCGTTTTTTTAAGAAAAAAAATTTGAGTATGTCTGAGCAGGCGGACTGCGTGCTCTTTGTTGTTTGCTCAGCTGTGCGCTCAGTTCTTTTCGCCTCCTTCTCCAACTGGCAGGTTCAGCCACTCAGATATGGTACAGCAGGGGAGGTCTAGCTGAAGAGGAGCCACTGGGACGGGTTGTTTGTGGCACTCACTACAGCCACCAGGGCGGGTCAGTAATCAGTGCTGGGCAGATTCCAGTAGGCCGTGCCTGCAATGCTTGGTGGTGTGATGTCAGGCGTACCATGCAGGTAGGCAGGATGCAGCGGGGAGATTATGTGTGGAGCTAAGCGGCTGTTTTGTCTCCCACTGGACGCTCTGTGAGGCTGCTTTCTCGTACCCCCATTTGCTGGTCTCCAATAGGAGTCCTAGATGGTGGATCCGCGCTCCATTAGCTGGTAGGGGACCTCTGCATGAATCTCTCCTTGCTCTCTGTTCTCTTCAGTTTTCTCACTCCATTTGGTGCTCGGCTGAGTTCTTTCTCTCTTCATTTGATGTTCCAGGGTTTCAGGATTGTTGCATTCTCTGTTTGGCTTAGTATTTCGGATATTTGCTGTGGAGGGATGGCGTGGTGCTTCTGCCTAGAGCGCCATCTTGCCGGAACTCCGAAGTCATGGATTTTTAAAGCATATTTGATATTTTTCAATTGACTTAATTTTTTTTGTTTTTTTAATGCTAAAATTATCCCTTCTTTGTATAGTGAGTCCTTTCATAATGGTTTTTAAGTTGTATTAACACAAGTTTGGTAATCTTTCATAGCTTCCTTACTTTATTGTGTGACAGGATGTTCCAGGCTCATATTATACACATCCTGTCCCAAATCTGGAATCAGCCATTTTTCCGAAGAGTCCTGATTGCTTCTAGTGGTAAATGACACGAAGAGACCACAGTCTGAGCTCTAGGGGTGCTCACTGGGTTGGTTTTTTAACTTCTAGGTCTTTTCAGGGGAAATAGTTTCTTGTTTTTAATTTAAAAAACTTTTTAAAAAGAGGAAATACATAATGAGTTAATGCGGATAATTCTAATTCAAATTTAGGATTACAGAGTCTTTACTTTTTTGATTTTACGTTTTATATATCTTTTCTCTTAGGCTGAAAATGTTGGTTCTGGAATAGAAATACCAATGTCATTACTAAAAATATGATTACTAAAAACCGTTTAAGATTTTTTTGCCCTTTGGATATATGCCATTAGTGAATGTACAAATTGCTATTTAGTAAAGTTACTTGAAATAATTCTTCTTTGTATGGTTAAACTGCCAAGTTAGTATTACACTCAGGTTCATTTATTTCATTTTTATTTTTGGGTTTGTATTTTTTAATTCAATTCTCTTTTATAATTATATTAAAAATTTACATGGTTTCTGAAGTCGAATATATAAAACAAGATAAAGTTAGAGAAATCAAGCTTTGATCCCCATCTTTTCTACTGTCTTTTCTTTTTTTTTTGGAGAATCATTTTAAAAAGTTTTTGGTTTATCCATGTACTTAAAACCATAGATACTCATATTCATATCTTCCCTCTTTTTAGAGTAAAGGTAACATACTGTGTACACTGTTTTGCATGCTTTTTTCACTTAACAGCACATCCTGAGGATTACTCTGGAGAAATATATAGAGATAGACTTTATTCTGTTTTACAGCTGCGTAGTACTCCATCATATGGATGTATCCTAGTTTAGTCAACCAGTCCCCTGTTGATGGATATTTGGTGGTTTTCAGGCTTTTGCTGTTGCAAATGGTGCTGTAGTGAATAGTCTTGTGTATACATTTTTTGTTTTTTGTTTTTTTTGCCAGTGTATCTAAGATTAGAATTCTAGAAGTGGGATTGTGGGGTGAAAGGGTAAATGTATATGTAATTTTTCTTGATATTGCCAGATTCCCCTCCATAGCGATTTTATTATTTTGCATTCCCATCCAAAAAAATATAGTGTCTTTATCTTCATAGCCTTTTAGATTTTTGCTGATCTGATAGATGAATGGTATCTTAGTGTAGTTAATTTGCATATCCCTTATTATGAATGTGGTTGAGCATCTTCCAGTTTGTTTAAGAACCATTTGCATTTCTTTTCCTGTGGAAGTTTTGTATTTCTTGTTCATTTTTTCTGTAGGTTATCTTCTCTATTTTTATATCTTTATAAGGAACATTGGCCTTTATTCTTTTGTCTTTTTATTTCACTATTTAGTTTTTTAAATTATATATATATATTTATTTTTATATGGTGAAATTTATCAATTTTTCTTCTTATTTTGAAGTTTGTAACTTATATTTCAAAAGACTCATATTGGCTGTTGTGTTGGGAAGAAACAGATGTTGGAGTGAGATGGGGAGGCAGGGGCAGAAATAGGAAGATTGGTTCAAAGGTGGTGCTAATAATCCAGCTTTGGTAGCTGTAGAGATGGTTCTGGGATCTTTTGAAAGATCTGTTGATGGATAGAATGTAGAGTGTGAGAGAAAAATAAGAGTCAGGATGACTCCCAAGTTTTTGACCTAACAGAATGGAAGTTGCCGTTAATGGAGAAGGAGTGGATTATGGAAACGGTAGGATTGGGGGAAGATCAGGAGTTTGGTTATAGACATGTAAAGTTTGAGATACCTATTGGATATCAAAGTGGAGGTGTCAAATAGAAAGTTAGATATGTGAGTCTATAATTTAAGGGAATATGTTAGGCTAGACATAATCATTTAGGAGTCATCAGCATGTAGATGTTATTTATTTATTTAGGTTTTCCCTTTTTTACTTCTTTTTTATTGAGGTATGCTTTACATACAGTGAAGTTATTAAATGTATAGTTCAGTGGCTTCTGACAAGCATATACATCTGTGTAACGAGTATCTCCATCAAAGTATAGAGCATTTCCATCATCCCAGAAAGTTCCCTTGTGCCCTTTTCTCGTCAGTCTACTCCCCAGAGGTAACCACTCTTCTGATTTATATCACTACCATTTAGTTTTGTCACTTGTAGATGGTATTTAAACAACATAAGGCTGGATGAGATCACGAAAAGATGAATGTAGATAGAGAAAAGAGTTTCAAGCACTGAACCTTAAGGAGTGTCAGTGTTTTTTGTTGTTTTTTTTTTTAATTGTACTTCAGGTGAAGGCTTACAGAACAAATAGTTTCTCATGAAACAGAAGTGCACATGTTGTTTTATAACATTGGTTAACAACCCCACAACATATCAACCCTCTAACTTCTCAACCTCTTTTTTTTTTTTTTGGTGAAAATACACATAGCCAAAGATACACCATTTCAAAAATTTCTACATGCACAGTTCAGTGACATTGACTTCGCTCTTCCAGTTGTGCTGTTATTCTCACTTAAGATGAAGGCTTACAGAACAAAATAGTTTCTCATTTAACAGTTACTACAAATGTTGTCCTATGACAATGGTTAACAATCTCACAACACATCAACTATATCCTTACTCAACCTTGGGTTCCCTATCATCAGCTTCCTTGTCCCCTTCTGCTTTCTGGCCCTTGTCACTGGACTCCTGTACCTCGTTAGTTTCATTTGGTTTTATGGGGCTGTCCACTCCCAGGCTGAACAGTGAATCTCAGAGGTAACTTCACCACTGAGCTAAAAGGGTGTCTGGGGGCCATACTCTCGGGGTTTCTCCAGTCTCCTTTAGGCCAGTAAATCTGGTCTTTTTTTTGTGAGTTAGAATTATGTTCTACATCCTTCTCCAGCTCTGTTGTGATCCTGGTCAGAGCAATCAGTGGTGGTAGCCGGGCACCATCTAGTTGTACTGGACTCAGTCCGGTGGAGGCCTTGGTAGCTGTGGACAGTTAGTCCTTCGGACTAATCTTTTCCTTGTATCCTGTTCTCTTGATTCTCCCTTGCTCCCGAAGGGATGAGACCAGTGGAGTATCTTAGATGGCCACTCACAGGCTTTTAAGACCCCAGAGGAGTGTCAGTGTTTTGAAGCTGGGAAAATATGGAGGAACTAGCAAAGGAACCGAGAAAGAATAGCTTGAGAAATAGCATGAGAACCAGATAGAGTGGAGTCCTGGAAACCAAGTGGAAAAAAAGGAGGGAGTGATGAACTGTGTCAGATGCTGCCAAGAGGCCTTGTAAGGTGAGGATTAAAAATCGACCATTGAATTTAGCAAGAAGGGGATCATTGATGACTTTGATGAAAGCAGCTTTGGTGGAGTGGAAGGGCCTGAATTCCTGATTGGAGGGGGTTGGATTGAATGAGAAGAGAGGAATTTGACAGCAAGAACATAGGCAGCTTTTTTGAGGAGCAGAAAAATTGGGTAGAAATGCATAGTAACTAGAAGGGAATATGGGATCGAGAGAGGATTTTAAAAAAATAAGCAGTATTTCAGCATCTTTGTGTGCTGATGTGACTAATCCAGTAAAGAGGAGAAAATTAAAAATGGAAGAGAGATGGGAGAGAATTGGTTGAGTGATGTCTTTGAATTGGCAGGAGGGGATGGGATCTAATGCGCTAGTGAAGGGTTTGGCCTTAGATAGAGGCAACAGGCGACTCGTCTATGGTAATAGGAGGGAAGGCAGATGGATGTGGAGTTGAGAGGATGCAGAAGTTCTTTTTGGGTTGCTTCTATTTGTTTATGACATTGGAAGCAAACTAATCAGCTAAAAGTGTAGAAGGGAGGAGATGTCAGAGGTTTGAGGAGAGAGGTCTAAGTGTGAATTAGTCTGAGAATGGAAGAGTTATACATTATCATCTCACACCTAATCCTGTTGGTAACAGTTGTGTAATTCTGGACAAGTTATTTATGTTTACTACCTTAGTTTCCTCATCTATAAAATGGGGCTAGTAGTAACCTTTCTCTTAGGATCATTGTGAGGACAAGGCTAGAGATCACCTAGCATTGTTCCTGGTCTATAGTAGTTATTTAATAAAGGATCATTCCTTTTCCAGGTGCAGTAATAAAATTGTTAATAGATTACAGGTGGTAAAGTACTGCCACTGTTTAAAATATCACTTTAATTGAGGCTTCTGGGTGGCACAAATGGTTTGTGCTTGGCTGCTAACCAGGGCTTTGAGCCAGTTCGTTCCAGTTTGAACTCCTGCTGAGTATTTGCATTTTCACCCTAGATATACTGAATCAGAATCTACAGTTCAACAAGATCCCTAGGTGATTCTTAGGTATAATAAATTTTGAGAACGACTGCTCTACTAGTGGTTTTTAGAATTGGTCCCTAACCAACATCATTAGCATTGCCTGGGAACTCATTAGAAATGCAAATTATCAGCAGGGGTTTGAACCAGAAGAAACCAGTTTGAAGCCATGCTACTAACCTAGAGGTCAGTGGTTCCAAACCCACTCAGTGGCACTGTGGAAGATAGACCTAGCCAACCCTTTCTGTAAAGAGTACAGCTGAGAAAACCTTGTGGAGTAGTTCAGCTCATAAGACATGGGTTTGCCATGAGTTGGAATCAACTCAGCAGAAACAGATTTGGTTTTTTTAATTGTAGTCTAAAACTCTTTCAAAATAAGCATTTAAAATCTGTTGGTTATAAGTGCTTATATATTCAGAATTCGTTTTTGAGTAGTCAAGTACCACATTTTTAAAGAGAATTAAATCATTTTATTCTGGTGTGCTACAAATCTACAGGGACTTATTTGATAAATTTCCCTCACCAGTCTGTTGAAAAGGTAATTTTAGTTAAATTTTTTATTTTATTTTTTTTAAGTTCTAAGTGAATGTTTCAGAATTTTGTTTGCTCTCTCAGTTTGGCTATGCTCAAGAATGGAATGGAGTTGAACCTTTTCATTACAGATTTTAAGATCTCAGACTGATTTATTTTATTAAAAGTTTAAATATGGAAAATTTCTAGTATTCACAAAAATGAAAATATACAATGATTTCACTTGTACTTATTATCTGACACCTTAATCGATATTCAAATTGATTTAGAGAATTAAATGATCTTTGAGCTGATATGGAACTAACTTGTCTTGATTCACTAATGAATAAGACATGAAGATTCTGATTTAATAATTTGAATTCTTTCTATCATTATTTTATTCATTCATTCATGCAACAAAAAGTTATTGAGGGTTTACTTTGTTCATTAGTGCTTAATGACTAAGAGCCTTGGCAAGGTGCAAATCCTAGCAAACTTAAGAGCTGTGCAGCCTCGGGCTGATCAAAATATTTTAGGCTTCAGTTTCCACACTGGTAAAATTGAGATAATGCTAGTATTTACCTCATAGAGTTATGAACATTAAACGAGATAAGTTCTGTGAAGTTTTAGCACAGTGTGTATTACATTGGCTTGCTCTATAAATGTTAGTAACTATCTTTCTCATTTTTTCCTTACCGTGTTTGTAATCCAGATGTTGTACCAGGTGCCATGGAGCATGTGAGAGGATTAAGATGTGGACCCTGACTTTGAAGAACTAGAGTTCCAAAATCACATAATATTAGGGCCAGGAGAGATCTTCAAGATTATCTAGTTTGACAAGCCCTGAGAGGTTTAGTGAATTATCCAGTATCACACAGCTGTTATTGGCAGAGCTGGGCCGAAGCTCAGGTCTCCTAGCTGTGACTGGCTTTCTTACAGAATGGCTACTCTGTTCGTTTGTTCAACCCCCTCCCTTGTCCCCAGGCTCTCCAGTTGTGGTCGAGTTGATTCTGACTCACGGGGACCCCATGTGTGTCAGAGTAGAACTGTGTTCTGTAGGGCTTTCAGTGGCTGATTTTTAGGAAGTAGATTGCTAGGTCTTTCTTCAGAGGTGCCTGTGGGTGAACTCAAACCTCCAACCTTTTGGGTAGCAACTTAGCGTGTGAATGGTTTGCACCACCTAGGGACTCCTCTTTAAACCCTACTCCTTCTAAATTAACAGTCCAGGCCTGCATGTTTTTCAGTTCTCTCCCTTTTCAGTGCACAACCATTGAAGTATATGTGAGTCTTTCTGTGTGTATCAGACCAGAACATGTCCGTGGTCACTCCCTCCTTAAGCTTCCAAGGAGGTCTTTTTAGGAAAGGTGGGCCAGCTGTCTCTGTGCGTGTAATCACAAAGATGTTTTTATCTTCCTTCCGAATCACAGCCCAGGAGTTAAAGTCATTGTTTGAAAAGAAGTCCCTCAAAGAAAAGCCTCCAAGTTCTGGAAAGCAGTCAATATTATCTGTACGCCTGGAGCAGTGCCCTCTGCAGCTGAATAACCCCTTCAATGAGTATTCCAAATTTGATGGCAAGGTAAGTAAAAACGAAATTTTGTCCCTCTAAGTAAAACCTCAGTTGAGTGCAGTTGTTGTTGATGGTAGTATAATTATTAGATTTAAGGGTTTTAAAAGTGCCTCAGTGTAATTATTTATAATGTTACTCATATTTTCTGAGACTGTACATATAAAAAGGGTATGAATATGGATTCAGTGTTGTTTCCACTGGAATTTATTTGGTAGGATTAAAACAAAGTCCTGATTCCCCCCACCCCGTTTTATCTCCTAAATGATAGTTTTGGTTGGGGGGTTGTGATTAGTCTTGGTCTAATTGTGGCGGAAAGCCTTGAAAGTGGCTTTGGGAAGCAGTCTGTATGATCATGTCTGATTATTATAACTGTAGAAATTGTTGAGATCTGAGTTTCATTTCAGAATTCTAGGCCATTGCTTTGCATTGCATTATTTCATTATAGGGAGTTTTGTCTGACACTTGCTATGCAGTATGGCTTTATTTTTTGCCTGTTTGTTCTTACAGTTTGATGTGGTAAAATTGAAGTGTCTTTATTTTCCGTTTAGAAAAATGGCCGGTATTTCAGGTGGAGCATAGTTTCATGTGCAGCACAACGCTCTCCCCCTGTTACCTGTGATTCTTTGCTGTGCTGAGCTGAGTGAGACCTCTTTCAGGAGACAGTAGCAGTTGATTTTTATATTCATTACCATTGTGTTTGCTGCCTGACAGCGGTATGGGAGTGCTGAATGATAGCTTGTTGCCTGGAGGGGTGGTGTACAATTTGTCTTATTTCAACACCATTGCAATTAATAAACACAATTCTTTGCTTATGTTTGCATTTTTCTTATTCACATGCCTGTTCTGTCAGTTGTCATCTTTGAGCAAGGAAATGTTTTCTCTTTGAACACTCTTACCTCATATAATTCAGCATGTTTTCATAGGTTTAAGTAAGCATATGTGGTCATCAGCATATGAGGTTATTGATGCTTGTAGGGACGGAGGGCAAGAACTAGAAACAAAATGCATAAATGACATAAAGATCCTAATATGCTCAGGATTTGCCTCCAAAAAAATCTGAAAGTACTTTTAGTTAATTATAGATTGTATTAATATTGATGTAAAGCTTCTCTTGTTTGTCCTTCCTGTTTTTCTCCTGTTTCTTCTTGTGGAGTGTAGCAAAGAGAAGGAGGGTTCCCTCTGTGGGTTAGGATTGTCAGTCTGTGTGTATGTGTTTGGGGTGTTGGGTTGGGCTGTATAGGATTTTACTCAAATACTACAGTTGTGAAATGTCATTATTTGGATTGGATTACATAGCTGGAATTTATTTGCTTCCATTTCCTGATACCGTCTCATTGTTTGAGGATATAATTGAAGGAATAATTAATATGTGATAATGTTTTGATGCCCAAAAAAATAGCACAGATCTTTTTAAATAGTCTAGAATTCTCAATATGGCACTAGACTATATTATAAATTGCTTCAGTTAGAATTTGTCAGAAGGTTGTGAACTCTGCTAGGTATATATCTAACTTCTGAAGGGCCAGGGAGAAATTAAAAAAAAAAATTTAAAGAAGCCATTTCCTCATTCACAAAGTAATTATTTTTGCTAGATGTGTGTTTCATTTTAGACGTTTAATGCTTTTGTCATATTAAGTATACTTGTAATCAGCAAAGGATGTGAGCATGGAGGAGTCATCATTACAGATTGATTAAGAAAGATTTATATATCGATAAGTCTGTCATATGATGGGATACTATTTTATTATTATCTTACATATTACAATTGCTAAAATACAGTTAAACCCTTGTTCTCATCTATTATTTAATATTGATGCATTTGGCAGATATATAATGAAAGTGGCTAATATTTGAAGGATATTGTACTGTACATATTAAATTAGTCTTTATCTTCGTGAAATACATCAATATGATAGTCAGTGACATCTCAATGATTAATAGTGAATTATACTTGAGTTGAGCCTTTTTGTAACCTAGAAATTAAAATGACTATTCAAATAACACCTCAAAATGATCAAATTAGCATTTTGTGATTGCATAATAATGGGATTGTAGTAGTTATAACAGCACCATGGCTGCCTTTAGAGTTAAGATCATGTCAACCCCTTGATAATAAAGCCTTTACCTTGAGAGTCGACTTTAATAATTTCCAGATTGATTCTTCCCATAAATCATTTGACGTTTAGCACTAAATTTTTGTTACTGTTGTAACTTAAAATTATTTTATTTTTATTCAGATCATATTAAAGAAGTGAAATGAGTGTCCTGTTTTAATGATTCACCATCTTATCATTGAACTTCATGCTTTTTGCCTCAAATACAGGGTTTTCCTGTATTTTGATAGTCTTATTTTTGTTTTTGCAGAGCTTCTTAAAGCCACTAAAATATGTACAGTTTTTTTTTCCTTCCTGCAAATATTCACAATGCCTTTCTTGGGAATAACATTTGCCTTATTTACATAATTAACCAAGTTGCTTAGGTCTCTTGGGCAAATGGTACGTAATTGGGGAGACAAGGGGACAGGAAAGAGTTTGGGGTCTAATTAAATATGCTAAAAAACTACTTAATTATGTATTTCCTCAAGAGATTAACTGCTGTGAAATCCTCTTTAAGATTAAACTAGCATTAGATATGAAAAAAGGATTTTGTTCTTGATATGGTTTCATGATTACATTGTAGTTAAGCCAGCACATACAGTATCTTTAACAGTTTGTGCAAACTGGATTGTTGGTTTTAGTGATTCTAGGAGTAAGCATCTCTTAGCTCTTACATTGAATTAAAGTGAATATTTTAAGTGCTTTTTGGTTCCTGTGGCTGGTTAATAATTTATTGAAGACAAAATTGAGAGGGAATTGCTGTGTTTAAGTGTATGCTTTGTTGTAATTTTGACAAATTTTTTTGGTTAAATTTATTATGATATTATTTCTTTGGTAAGTTGGTGTTGCTATGACCTGTTTTAGATTCGTAGATTATTAATAACTCTGTTTACTGATTGTTTGAAAAAAGTTCAAGGTAGATTGCAAACTGGTTTTAGGGAATGCTTAGACAGACAGGGCAAAGCCAGGCTCAACCATCTATGCAAGTTCTTCAGTGTTGTTGAAAATGGGACCTCTGAATGGCCTTATTAACACAACAAAACCTCCAATCTAGAATTTGAGACAATCTGAAAACTTCTTGTGCTCCCCTCTCCCCCAAAAAACCACAAAATACCCCAACAAACCAAACCCATTGTCAGTCAATTCCAACTCATAGCAACCCTATAGGACAGAGTAGAAGTGCCCTATATGGTTTTTCCAAGGCTGTAAATCGTTATGGAAGTAGACTGCCACATCTCTCTCCCCGGGGGCAGCTGGTGGGTTCAAACTGCTGACCTTTTGGTTAGCAGCCGAGTGCTTTAACCTTTGTGCCACAGGGCTCCTTTTTGTGCCAGTCCTTTTGATGTCACTGTATGTGGTAAATGTTATTGGTTGTGACAAGGCAGAGTGAATCAATGAGTTGCTTTGAGGTGAGGAGGGAGTGGGCTCCACTGATGTGCAGTAAACATTCAGCACTGATTTAAGTGCCCTGAAATATGTGTGGATTTTCTGCCCTGTTTTTCCACCTGTTAACTTTTGAGAAGATTATGTTTTAAGAAGTGATCTAACCCTTTCCATTCCATGCCTTATGACTTATGACTTATTTGAGAAGCTTTTACCAGTATGTTTTTATCACTCTTCTGGTTAAATTGAGTTTGCAAATATATCATCATCAGTAGACCATCATAAGTTCAAATACCCATTTCCTGTCAAGATAGTTACTAACAAAGAAATGGTACTAATTATCAGTTGTGTCACCTAGGTCAGTTTTTCACTTTTCTGAGTCTTAGTTTCTTTACCTTTGAAAAGGAAATGAGAGTTCCTTCCTCACAGGCTGGTGAGACTATCAAATAGGCTAATACTAGAATCAAGCACTTAGCACAAGGAGAGGCAGTATAATTTCATTTCTAAGCCTATCTGTTCTGTAGTAAGACATGGTTTCAATCCTGGCTCCACCTCTTAACAGTGTGACCTCAGACAAGTTACTTAACCTCAAGAAGCTCTAGTCTTCATCTGTGGAATGAGATGATGATAGTGTGTCTGCCTTATAAAAGTTAAGTAAGACTTTTTTAGCAGGCTATGTAGTACACAGGAAGCACTCAAAAAATACTCCGTTTCTGATTCTCCCTTTAAAGGAAGGATGGTAATTCCTATGTACTTCATTAGGTTATGAGAGGATGGAATGAGAGGAAATGTATACTTGACACCAAACTGTTGCTGTTAGGTGTCTTAGACTATATTCCAACTCATAGCGACCCTACGTACAACACGAGACACTGCCTGGTCCTGCGCCATCCTTAAAGTCTTTGTTATGCTTGAGCCCATTGTTGCAGCCACTATCAGTCCATCTCCTTCAGGGTCTTCCTGTTTTTTGCTGACCTTCTGCTTTACCAAGCATGATGTCCTTCTCCAGGGACTGGCCCCTCCTGATAACATGTCCGAAGTATTTGAGACGAAGTCTCACCTTGCTTCTAAGAAGCAAAAAAAAAAACCCCTCAAAACTGGATCAGTGAGCAACATAATGATAAACAGAGAAAAGATTGAAGTTGTCAAGGGTTTCATTTTACTTGGATCCACAATGAATGCCCAGGAAATCAAACAACATATTGCATTGGGCAAATCTGCTGCAAAAGACCTCTTTAAAGTATTGAAAAGCAAAGATGTCACTTTGAGGACTAAGGTGTGCCTGACCCAAGCCATGATATTTTTTAATCACCTCATGTTCATGCAAAAGCTGGACAGTGAATAAGGAAGACTGAAAAATTGACGCATTTGAATTATGGTGGTGGCAAAAAATATTGAATGTACCGTGGACTGCCAGAAGAACAACAAATCTGTCTTGGAAGAAGTACAGCCAGAATGCTCCTTAGAAGCAAGGACTTTAAACTAGCATTGTTAAATAAAATGTTCAGTGAACTTTGCGTTGACATCCAGGGAGGCCACTGAGCCTTTGACCCTCAACTTCAAATAGAAAGATTGAAACAAGTAATTCTTTTTTTTTGGCAGTGGCTTTTTTTTAAACATCAGGTAAAAAGTTCAATATTAGTAATTGCTTGGTGGTTTACTACAGTGTTAAATACTTTACCTACTTGATTTAGCTAAATTCTATTGTTGAAATATAAGGAGAATGTTTGCCTTGACACATGCTTAAAAAACAGAACCAGTTCTGGTTCATATAGACAACTGAGACTTTGATTGTGTTAACTTGTTAGAAAGTAACCATTTCTCTGTTAGAAACTGTTTTAACCGGGAAGCTGTAGAGAGCTGGGGGAAGGGATAATTCATGAGTGCTAATTGCTTGGCTGTTAATTTTCATAAGTGTTGATAGAAGCAATTCCTTAAATTAAACTTTGTTTAAAATGTATCAGGGGAAATATTCCACAATGTCGAGCCTGAAGTGAAAATTAATATGAATGCTGTGGCAATTAACACATACTGGTTAATAGCTTTTAGCAGCATTTTGGGATGATAGTCCTTAAATACATTTTTACATGCTGCTCTTGTTTCAGCATTGTTCCAGTCTATGTCTGGATAATTATGAACAAATGTTTTCTACAATCATTGACATTAAATAGCTCTCTTCAAAGAAAGTCAGTTGAAACTTTGTAGAAAAGCTTGAAGCCACAGAGAAATGTTGCAAACTCAGAAAAGGTCAGCGAATTGAAATTGCATTAAAAAAAAAATTTCCCTTAGAGGAAAATGTTCCTCATCTGAACTTGAAATATTTGCTTTTATCATGGGAATGGTTCCTTCTAATATGTTAGGCTACTTTAGCTTCAGTATCTCTTTCCAAAAAAATATTTCCTGGGCTTTTTAGTGTTGCTTTGTTTCTAGACAGCAGCTTTTGCTTATTGCTGCCTGTGCTGAGGCAGTGGCCTTGCGCCTGAGGTTTTGGGCTTGCTTCCCTCCCTTTCACGCCCAGCTGGCCTGCCCCTCTAGAGAGATGTCTGAGAATGGAGTTGGCTGCATTAATACTCATCCACTTTACTTCTTGTCTTTTGTCACATAAAAAACAAACCCAGACTTTGATAGGGAGAAGCTTTATTCAGAAAGAAAAGGGGAAAAGGGACTCTTACAGTAGGAGGAGGGGTCTACTATAATAAGGAGAGCCCTCTGACCATGAGATAAGCAGATGTTTCTAAAATTAGGGAAAAAGTGTCTTTCTTTATAGAGGCTGAGAGTAAACAGTACTAAAAAAACCCCAGGTATGGAGAAGTAGAATGAAAGGGTGAAGTTGATTCTTGGGGAGGAGCCCTTAAAAAGGGGTAGTATGCTAATTCAGGCTGAGGTAGCCCAAAGTTCAGGGACTTGGAAGGAGAGAAGCTTAACCAAAGTTTGGTTAACTAGCATTTTGTTTCTGATTGATCAGTAGGGACAAGTAATTCATTTACTCATATATGAGGCAAGGAACAGAAACTTGGAGAATCTGTGTCTGGCCTTGGAGCCCTCTTGGCACAGTGGTTAAGTTAAGAGCTTGGCTGCTCAGTCTTCACAATAGCAAAAAGATGGAAACAAGCTAGGTGCCCATCAGTGGATGAATAGATAAACAAATTATGGTACAGTCACACAATGGAGTACTACGCAATGATAAAGAACAATGATGAATCCGTGAAATCTGGAAGGCATTATGCTCAGTGAATTTAGTCATTTGCAAAAGGACAAATATTGTATAAGACCACTATTATAAGAACTCAAGAAAAGGTTTAAAAACAGAAGAAAATATTCCTTGATGGTTATGAGTGTGGGGAGGGAGGGAGAGTGGTATTCACTAACTAGATATTAGACAAGAATTATCTTAGGTGAAGGGAAGGCTAGCATACACTACAAGGTAAGTCAGCACAACTGGACTAGACCAAAAACTAAGAAGTTTCCTGAATACAACCAAACACTTCAAGGGACAGAGTAGCAGGGGTGGGGGTCTGGGGACCGTGGTTTCAGGTGACATCTAGGTCAGTTGGCATAACAAAGTTAATTAAGAAAATGTTCTGCATCCCACTTTCGTGAGTGGCATCTGGAATCTTAAAAGCTAGCGAGCGGCCGTCTAAGATGCATCAATTGGTTGCAGCCCACCTGGAGCAAAGGAGAATGAAGAACACCAAAGACACAAGGAAAATATTAGCCCAAGAGACAAAAAGGGCCACATAAACCAGAGACTCCATCAGCCTGAGACCAGAAGAACTAGATGGTGCCTGGCTACCACCAGTGACTGCCCTGACGAGGAACACAGCAGAGAGTCCCTGATAGAGCAGGAAAGAAGTGGGGTGCAGAACTCAAATTCACATAAAAAGACCAGACTTAATGGTTTGACTGAGACTGGAGGGACCCCGGAAGACATGGCCCCCAGACTCTCTGTTAGCCCAAAACTAAAACCATTCCCAAGGCCAACTCTTCAGACAAAGATTAGACTGGGTTGTGGGACATAAAATGATACTCATGAAGAGTGTGCTTCTTGGCTTAAGTAGATACATGAGACTAAATGGGCAACTCTTGTCTGGAGGTGAGATGAGAAGGCAGAGAGGATCAGAAGCTGGTTGAATGGACATGGGAAATCCAGGGTGGAAAGAAGAAGTGTGCTGTCACAGAATAGGGATAGCAACTAGGGTCACATAACAATGTGTGTATAGATTTTTGTATGAGAGACTAACTTGAATTGTAAACTTTCATTTAAGGCACAATTTAAAAAAAAGAACTTGGCTGCTAACCAGAAGATCAGCAGTTTGAATCCACCAGCGGCTCCTTGGAAACACTATGGGGCAGTTCTCCTCTGTCCTGTCGGGTCGCTATGAGTTGGAATCGACTCGATAGCAACGGGTGTCTGGCCTTGTCATAGAGAAACAAGAGGGCATCCCTGAGTCTTAACTAAGTCATTTGAGAGGACTTTACCTAACACATTAGGAAGCCTTGAAAAATGCTATAAGCCACTTCACCCAACACAAAGGGTGGGGGATTTCTTTAACCATCTCTGTTTTCTAGGATCACAGGGTTCAGGTAAAATTAAAAATCACCACTTTCAAGAAGAGTGCTCCTGGTGTTGACTTGCTTAGTGCCCATTTAGAGACAAATCTAAGGTGATTTTGTGTTTGGAATTAGGAGCTATTTTGCCTCATACTTCCGTTGTCTTCATTTTATATACCTCTTTTAATAAAGTCCCAACATCATTTTCTTAGTCTTTTTAGTCTATTCTGTTTCTAAAATAAAATATTAGATATTAACTACCTTTTCACAGATTATGATGTACTAATAGAAGGACCAGATCATTAATATACTTTCCCCTTACTATTGTATTAATGCTTTCTTCTTCCTGTTGCTTGACATCATGCTGAAAATCTCAAGGGGAGACTTTGGGATTTTTGTCTAGGTAGTATTGAAAATGAATTAAATAGGAATCTCACAACAACAGCAAAAGTAGTGTTTTCAGCATCCTACTCAGAAGTTAAGTATCTAAGCTGAATTCTTAGAACTTCCTTGCTCCACTCTGAGCTTTTTTCCTCTAGGTCTCATTTCTGCAGTTTATTCTGAACCCTGACAGTGTGTTGTGGCCTTTTCTGGTTGCAGAGCCCTCTTCTAGAAATCCCCATCAGAGGTAGAATTCACCAATGACTTAAAGCCTTTTCAAAGGAAGGCAGAATTTTGTCGTGGAAAGAACGTATTTGTCAGGTTTGGGTTAGAATCCTAACTTTGCCATTTACTTGCTGTGTGACATTGGGCAAATTACTTTGCTTCTTTGAGCCTGTTTTCATGTCTATAAAATGTGGCTAATGGGAATACCTTAAGATACTATTGTGAGGATTCAGTGAAAATGGGAAATGCATATAGCAAACTGCCTGGTACATGGACAGTGTTGAAAAATTATTAATTTCCTTTACTTTTACCACATTGCCATTTATTTACTTAACAATTAGTGAGGGCCTGCTAGGTACAAGGCACTGTAAAGTAAGCATTAGATACAATGGTGAGCAAAAACAACTGGTTTCTGACTGCATGGAGCTTATTCTGTAGGTGTTGACCAAACCGTTTTGATTCTCCTGGGATCCAGGTTTCCGGGTTCATGGAATTGTTCATGACCATGTACCAGGCCGTCTGCCCTTAGGTGTCCTTTTGAACCTTGAGCCTTTAAGGAACTGTTTTCCTAAAGTCACCTTCAAGTCAGAAAATAGCCTAGTAAGCAGGTTAGCAGAGATTGTTTTGCTATTGGGCTCTTTTAGAGAATTATCTCTGTACAGCCAGTTCCTAGGAGCAAGAACCCAGAATCTGGCTGGAAAATGTATGGCATGTCCTTAGTGACTCTGTTTCTTCTCCAACCTCCTGGAGTCCTGCCCTCTGATGCTATCTATCGTCTGCGAAATTAAGTGACCTATGTTTTCACTGTCCCCTCTTCCAGAGTGCCTTCCTCATATGTTCAGGTTGATGCTGCTGATTCGAATCATATCTACTAACAATAAATGTATTCTGTTACACAAATTTTTGGTGTGTCTCTGTGCATTTAGGTTTTTAACAATAGGAAGATAGATGTTATGTAAATAATCGTGAAAGTAAATGTAAAATTACAATCCCAGCATGATCACAGCTAGCTAATTACCAAGTTCCAGGAGAAGTACTTGGGGCTTTGAGAACGTTAAGTTATTATAGAAAGATCTGACCTAGTCTGGGGCCAGGGATGGTGTCCCTGAAAAAGTGCCTCAGCCTGAGAGCAGAAGGATGAGTAAGAGCTAACCAGGTAAAGGGGGAGGGTTGAGGCAAAGGGCAGCTTGGCAGTTTTGAGGAACTGAAAGAAGGTTGTGTGCCTGGAGCCCTGGGTAAGGTAGCGCATGGTGCAAGGTAAAGCTCTGGGGGCAGACCAGGTGTGGCTTGTAGAAGTGTGCTCTTTAACCTAAGAGCATTGGGAAGCCTTGAACAAGTTTAAATGGGTAGGTGAGGGAATCAGACTTGTTTTAAAAGATCACTGGAACTGTGCTGAGGAGAATACACCTGAGAAGGGTTTGTAGGGACAAAGAGACCAATCAGAAAACTTTTTGTTGTGGTCTGGGTAAGAGAGTGGTGACTTGGGCTTACTTGTTGGTAATGGAGATGGAGTGGATGAATTTCAGAGGTATTTAGGAGGTAAAAATGGTGGAACTAGTCTATAACAGAAACAAAAACCAAACCCGTTGTCGTCGAGTCGATATCCAACTTATAGTGGACTAGTATCTAGGGAATTGTATATGGATAGATTGTGTATAGGTGATGAGGGAGAAAGGAGTTTCACAGACAATTTCCGGGTCAGATTGTGATTGGTGGAGCTGGATGGATGATGATATTATCCTTGAATTAGGAAGTACTGAGAGGGCTGAGGATGGGGCTTACATTACCATTGTGAGTTGCTTTGAGTCTTTTGACTACACATCACAGCTGTTACCATTTTCTTTAAGACACTATACATATCCTTTTTAAAGGGGTAGGGTGCACTCCAGTTGTTTGGTTTGTATTTGGATTATTTCTGAGGCAGTGGGAGACTGGGCAGGGAACTAGAGGCCTGTTCTTTGTTCTCACTTCACAGTCAGGAACTCTGGCTAAGGAACCGCCTCTGGACTTCAGTCACCTCTTCTGTGAAACAGGGCTATGCTCTCAGAGGCCCATCCCAACTCACCAAGTTGTTACAAGGAGAAAAATGAGAGACAAATTTTATATGAGGAATATGTCAGATGTCATTTAAGAAAATATATTGATTGTAATTCTTGGAGGTTAGGGGATTTAGAGGGAGAACATGGACATACTTCTGCTATAACAAGTTTACTGTTACAATACTGCCTTCTCCCTAGCTAACTAATTATCAGATTAGCCGACGAAGCACTGAGGTCCTCGGAGATAATCCTTGGAGGTGTGGTGGGAACTAGGGAAGGTGAGATTTTACACTTAGCTTCCTCATCCTTGGGCACCCTACTCTGTGTGATTTGTAGTATTTTCTTGTCTCATTAAGTACTAGAGCCTGATTTTACTGTCCTGAAGACAACTATCCAGAGAAATCAAGTTGCAGCCCAGGGTCACCCAGCTGGGACTAGAATCTAGATATTCTAATTCTCAGAGATTTTCATTTTCATTCTTAATGGCATTTATATCCACAAAATGAGAATTTGAGTTCCAGGACAGGAAGGCCGTGTGGTGGAAATAACACGGACATGGAATAAGATGTGAATCTTAGCCCTGACCGTGCCACTCTTTCTCTAGGGTCTGTGACAAGCCATTGCCCATCTTTATGCCTTGGTTTCTGCATATTTAGAATGAGGAACTTGGTTTGATGACCTCTTGGATTCCTTATGGCCTTAAGATTGCGTAGTTTTGTGATTAGAGAGGTGATTGACATCAGTGATGTGCAGAGGGTTAAAGATGAGAAAACGTGAACTCTTTAAGCATTAATCTTCTACGTATATGTGGTACTTTCCTCTTTTAATTATCATAATAAAACTGTGATGTAGGGAGTGATAGAGGGGATTGACACTCAGAGACGAAGTGTCTTGCTCGAGGATACCCCACTAGTATGTGGCAGAACTCCTTTCTGTTTATTCTAGTACCACACTTGTCTTTCCTATACTATTTTACAGTCATTGTTATGGAGGAAACAAAAAACACTGTTACTTATTGAGGATTTTCAAAATTTAAAAACAAAAGTTTTTCCTTTACTAGTGGACTTGAAATCGGACATACTGGTTTAGATACTATTACCAGTTGTGTGGATTGGATAAGTTACTGCATCTCATAAGCTTCAGTTTCCTTACATGTAAAAAAGAAATAATGAGATATTGGGGTAGTAGGGAGGGTTAGGAAAATATAATGCTCTTCACATAGAATCTAGTATATGCCCCGCAAATGCTTTTTTCTCCTATTGATCTTTCTGACATACAGACTAAATTCTTTCATACATCTTCATCTATCCATCAATCCACCCATTCATCCACCAAATTATTTACTAAGCACCCATATTGTAATTGTTCAGTTCAAAGGTTTATGCATACCAGCTCTGTACTGTTGTGAGGTGCCGTCGAGTTGATTCCAACTCATAGCAAGCCCATGTATAACAGTGAAACACTGCCTGGTCCTGCGCCATCCTCACAATCGTTGCTGTGTTTGAGCCCATTGTTGCAGCCACTGTGTCAGTCCATCTCGTTGAGGATCTTTCTCTTTTTCGCTGACCCTCTACCTTACCAAGCATGTCCTTTTCCAGGGACTGATCCCTCCTGATAACGTTTCCAAAATACATGAGATGAAGTCTCATCATCCTCGCTTCCAAGGAGCATTCTGGCTGTACTTCTTCCAAGACGGATTTGTTTGTTCTTCTGGCAGTCCATGGTATATTCAGTATTCTTCGCCAGCACCATAGTTCAAAGGCATCAGTTCTTCTTCAGTCTTCCTTATTCATTGTCCAGCTTTCCCACTCATGTGAGGTGATTGAAAATACCATGGCTTGAGTCAGGCACACCTTAGTCCTCAAAGTGACATCTTTGTTTTTTAACAGTCTTAAGAGATCTTTTGCAGCCAATTTGCCCAGTGCAATACGTTGTTTGATTTCTTGACTGCCTCTTCCATGGGCATTGATTGTGGATCCAAGTAAAATGAAATCGTTGACAACTTCAGTCTTTTCTCTGTTTATCATGAGGTTGCTTATTGGTCCAGTTGTGAGGATTTTTGTTTTCTTTATGTGGAGCTGTAATCTGTACTAAAGGCTGTAGTCTTTCATCTTCGTCAGTAAGTGCTTCAAGTCCTCTTCACTTTCAACAAGGAAGGATGTGGCACCTGCATATTGCAGGTTGTTAATGAGTCTTCCTCTGCTCCTGACGCTGCATTCTTCTTCATATAGTCCAGCTTTGGCTTTGTACTAGGCACTGATAAATAATACATGGCTAACTGCCCTAGAGGGACTTGAAGACAAAGTGTCCATATGGGCAACAAACGGAGGAACCACACTTCAAATACAGGGTTGTGCTAGGTGCTGGGGACTCTGAGAAGTGGTCCAACACTTCAGGTGTACCTCGTTGAGGCTGAGCAGAGGAACAGACCCATGAACCACTAGCTGTGGAGTAAATGTGATAGGTACTTTAGTAGAGATGGATGCAGAGATGTGGAGGCGGCAATGATGAATAATAGACTATAGCTCTGATCTGATCCAGTTTGTTGTCTTAGGCATATTTATCAAAATTTTGATTGTATTAATTTCTAGAAGGCAAGGACTCAGCTTTGGTCACTCTTGTAATGAAGCCCAACATGGCACTCTCCACATATAAATGTGGTATTTTTTTAAATGACAATTATAAATTTCAAATGTCATTACTCTTTGATGCTTTCAGCTACGTGGCAGTATCATAAGAGCTGTTTTATTAATATCTCCACTCCTTTCTGTTAAATTGAAGTTTTAACACCTAGACAAAGACACATGTAAGAAAGTAAGTTTAGGAAATTTGCAAAATATGCTACTATGCAACCAAAGATTAAATTGATTTGTTATATGTGCATTTAGCTACAATTCATTTTAATTGTCTGTATGAAGTTAAAAAGTATTAGTG